>JAWQFJ010011733.1:0-22789 GCA_034096865.1 Theodoxus fluviatilis
CGTGTGCCCCATAGAAAAATGCTCGTCGATCTTTACGCCAAGATATGTCACACATCTTGACGAGGGGACCTCGACTCCCGAAATGGAGATATTGGTTTCTGGGAACAACTGAACATGTTGCCTTAGAACCGATGATGATGAATTCTGTTTTGTCTTCATTTAATTTCAGACGACTTCTCACCATCCATGTGTTCACATCGGTGCTACATCTCTCCATGGAAGCTTTTGCCGCAGCAAAAGAGTCTTTGTCAGGGTTCGAGGTTGTAAATATCATAGTATCATCTGCGTAAAGATGGAATGACAGATGATGGCTATCAATCAGGGCACTCAGAGATACTGTGTAGATGGAATATAGCAACGGTCCGAGAATTGACCCTTGAGGAACTCCACAGGTGATAACCACCTCACTCGAAGTCCCTCCTTCCACAACAACCGTCTGTGTTCTTCCAGATAAGTATGATTGAAACCATTTGAAGGCTGTTGATGATATTCCTAAGTTCTTTAATCGGGACAGAAGAACACCATGATCGATGGTATCGAAGGCTGCTGAGAGGTCTAAAAGAGTCACGAGGGCAACCCGGCCATCATCAATAGCACATCGAATATCGTTGAACACTCTCAGGAGTGCAGTTTCGGTGCTGTGTCCTGGCCTGTATGCCGACTGCAGTTTTGGGAGTAGGTTCTCCGAGTTCAGGAAGCTGCATAGCCTTATGGAAACAGCTTTCTCTATGATTTTTGATATAAAACACAAATTGGACACAGGTCTGTAGCCGCCGAGCTCATCGGCGTCCAGATTTGGCTTCTTAAGCAGCGGCCGTACAATTGCTTTCTTCATTGTGTATGGGAATTCACCTGATCTTAAGGAGTGATTCACTAGGTCTGCAATCATGGGCAGGAATGCGTCAAGACATAGACGTAGCAACCTTGTCGGCACATCATCAAGCCCGCAGGAGGTGGGCTTCATCTTCAGAATGATCTTTCGAAGCTCCTCGGGATGGAAAGGAGACAAGTCTTTCAGACCTTGGATCAGGGATGTAGATGCTTCTTTCGCTACCGTTGTGGGGGGAATAGCTTTTCTGATCTTTTCAATTTTTTATCTGAAATATGTTTGAAATTTGTTGGCTAGGATTTGTCCGGTTGGTTTGGTGGGGAGAGGTTTTAACTTTCCCTTATTGCCTAGAATTGATGTTAGCAGATTGGACATGGCTCGAGGGTTTCTCGCTTTTTGTTCGATTTGACCTTTCATATATTGTGCTTTTGCATGTCTGATGGTCATCTTGAGTAGGTTTTTCTTTTGAACGTAGATATCTCTATGCACAGTCAGTGCATAGAGATATCTATGCACTGATATGTATGTATATTTGTGTGTATATATATGTGTGTGTGTGTGTGTACATGTGTGTGTAATATTTCTAATTTCACCTCCTTTATGTTTCAGGGCGTGGGTACCCATCTTCACTGCACGTTTACTATTGATTGTTCTTTCCAGGGATGGAGTAACGGGCAATACACACGTCAAGCCTGAGCGAGTGCCTGTCGTACTGTCTGCACACATCTATGCACTGCCGTGGCTTCATAACCATGTGTGTTTGAATGGTTATTCAGTTCATGGTGTCGTATGCGTTACTGTTTACAGTGCAAGACATGAATAAGACACTGGAACTGTTACCGAATTCACTGCCTTTGTAAATTGAAGCTGATTTGTCTTTATTCATCCATTTGCCCCTTCCCTCTTCAATTGTCCATTCTAATGGTTTTCGTATGATTTCTTTCCTTCATTCAAATGTTCATTCATTCGCTAAGTCACCGAGTCACTTATTCTGTGTTTATGTTGTTACTCCCGGTTCAATCGCTCTTTTGTTCATTCAGTTATCCATCCATCCATCATTTATTAATACGTCAAACCATCCATCCGACCACCCATCCATTCAGTCACCCACTCATCAATCCACCATCTGCCTACCCATCCATCCATCCATTCGTCCATCCATCATCCATCGATTCGTGTATCCATCCATCCATTTGTGCATCCATCCATCCATCCATCCTCCCATTCGTGCATCCATCCATCCATCCATCCATCCATCCATCCATCCATCCATCCATCCATCCATCCATCCATCCATTCATCCATCCATCAATCCATCCATCCATCCATTTGTGCATCCATCCATCCATCCATCCTCCCATTCGTGCATCCATCCATCCATCCATCCATCCATTAATCCATCCATCCATCCATCCATCCATCCATCCATCCATCCATCCATCCATCCATCCATCCTCCCATTCGTGCATCCAGCTACGGTTTCCCCTCACTTTTTTCCCCTTCCTTGGGCTCTGTTTCCTTGCACTCCTCATCCATGGCCTGGGTGTGGTGACTCCTGGGGTAGGAGGGCATGCCCGATCCAGCCATGGAGGACATGCCCCCCACGGTCGTGGAGGAGTGGGCCGCGGCCCCCCCGGGACCCCTGCGGCCCATGAAGGAAGCGAGGGCGTGGCAGAGCGCTCGGTGGTGGGCCTCATCGGCCCTCAGGCAGAGCAGGATTTGCTGCAGGGTGGCGGTGTTGCCCAGACGCCAGTGCGCCCCGGCCTCCATGGGGACAGGTCGCTGCCTGAAGGCGGGAAGAAGTCCCGCTGTCAGGTCCCCCAGGCACAGCGAGTAGCTGGACACCGCCTCCTCCGCCATGTAGGCCGACACCCTGCAGAGAGAGCGAATAAATTGATGGATGAATGAATGAATGATTGGATGGATGAATGAGTGGATGAATGAATGAATGAATGTACGAATGAATAATCGCATGAATGAATGGATGAATAAATGAATGAATGAATGAATGAATGAATGAATGAATGAATGAATGAATTAATAATCGCATGAATGAATGGATGAATGAATGAATGGATGGGTGAATGATAGAATGAACGATGGATGGATGGATAATGGATGGATAAATGATAGATGGATGATTGGATGAATGAATGATGGATAGATGGATTAATGAATGGACGAATGAATGGATGGATGGATGAAAGAATGGATGAGTGTTTGCTTGAATGAATGGATAAATGATTTGATGGATGAATGATGAGTGGTTGGATGATTGATGACTGAAAGAATGAATGATGGATAAATGGATGGATGAATAAATAGATGAGTGAATGGATGGATGGTTATTGAATGGATGTGGATGGATGAATGAATGATTGGATGCGTGGATGAATGGACGGATTATTGAATGATTGGATGGATGGATGGATAGATGGATGGATGGATGGGTGAATAGATAAATGGATGAATGCATGGACCGATATTGTTTAACGGTATATCGACCTCATGTGGCTGTAAGGTCTCAACATTAATATACAAGAAGGGCAAAGCCCATACGACTCACATGCTTGGCCTTGACCTTTACATGACGTTGAACTTTACATGACGTTGACCTTCAGGTGACCTTCAAGGTCAAGGTCAAACAACTATACCTAGCAATGACATCATACATTAAGAACTGCTTTACACATTTTTCCTACCAAAATACATGTGGCCTTGACCCAAGGTCAAGGTCATCCAAGGTCATGCAACACAAAGCTGTTAATTCAAGACATAGGAAGCACAATGGTGCTTATTGGCACTTTCTACCATGAGATATGGTCACTTTTAGTGGTTCACTACCCCATTTCATAAGGGTCAAAGTGACCTTGACCTTGATGATATGCAACCGTATGTGTCTCATGATGAAAGTATAACATGTGTACTACAATGTTATGAAGTTTGGAAGAGTTATCTTCCATAGTTCAGGGTCAAGGTCACTTCAAAATATGTATACAATCCAACTCTAAAGAGCTCCTGTGACCTTGACCTTCAAGCAAGGTCAATCAAACTGGTATCAAAAGATAGCGATTACTTTGCCCTATAAACCATATGTAGGTCACGTATTGTTTAACGGTATATCGACCTCATGTGGCTGTAAGGTCTCAACATTAATATACAAGAAGGGCAAAGCCCATACGACTCACATGCTTGGCCTTGACCTTTACATGACGTTGAACTTTACATGACGTTGACCTTCAGGTGACCTTCAAGGTCAAGGTCAAACAACTATACCTAGCAATGACATCATACATTAAGAACTGCTTTACACATTTTTCCTACCAAAATACATGTGGCCTTGACCCAAGGTCAAGGTTATCCAAGGTCATGCAACACAAAGCTGTTAATTCAAGACATAGGAAGCTCAATGGTGCTTATTTATTGGCACTTTCTATCATGAGATATAGTCACTTTTAGTAGTTCACTACCTCATTTTGGTCACCCTTCATAAGGGTCAAAGTGACCTTGACCTTGATGATATGTGACCAAATGTGTCTCATGATGAAAGTATAGCATGTGCCCCACATAATTATTAAGTTTGAAACAGTTATCTTCCATAGTTCAGGGTCAAGGTCACTTCAAAATATGTATACAATCCAACTTTGAAGAGCTCCTGTGACCTTGCCCTTGAAGCAAGGTCAACCAAACTGGTATCAAAAGATAGGGCTTACTTTGCCCTATATACCATATATAGGTCAGGTATCCAATCTCAAAAACTTCAGAGAAAATTGGGAAAATATGAAAAATGGCTGTTTTTTAGACAACATTTATGGCCCCTGCGACCTTGACCTTGAAGCAAGGTCAAGTCACTATGTATGTTTTTTGAGGCCTTGTCATCATACACGATGATGCCAAATTGGGTGTTGATAGACGTAATAGTCTCCGAGAAAAATCCAACGTTAAAGTTTAAAACGGACGCCCGGACGCCCGGACGCCAGGTCGCCCGGACGGACGAAACGGGTGAGTACATAGACTCACTTTTGCTTCGCATGTGAGTCAAAAAATGGCTGTTTTTTAGACGGCCCCTGCGAACTTGACCTTGAAGAAAGGTCAAGTCACTATGTATATTTTTGTACGCATTGTCATCATACACCATCATGCCAAATTGGGTGTTGATAGACTTAATAGTGTCCGAGAAAAATCCAACGTTAAAGTTTGTACGGACGCCCGGACGCCCGGACGGACGAAACGGGGGAGTACATAGACTCACTTTTGCTTCGCATCTGAGTCAAAAACGGTGACAGAACCGAATGAAGTAAGATGTACAACTGGTAAAACATCCTTAGATAATGAAATGTAATTGTACACACACACACACACACACACACACACACACTGCACGCACACAATGCACACACACAATGCACACAGATACACATGCACACATGCGCGCGCGCAAGCAAACACGCACACTCATTTATGAACGCACACAGTCAGACAGACACACACACAGACACACACACACGCACAGAGACAGACAGGCAGGCAGGCAGGCAGACAGACTGACAGGAAGGCGGGAAGGCAGAACAGAAGGAAGGAAAACTGGCAGGCAAACAAAATCTGCAATGTATTTGCCAAGAGACAGAAAAACAGCATTTGCAATTTCATGTTCGACACACGTTTTACACAAACGAACCATCATTGAAAAGCTCTATCTCTAAATGCATCTTTGCATTACGTGGTAATGACAAAAGCGTTATACGAGCCTCTATGACTCAGGTGGCATGGAATTCCCTCACCTATTTTTAATTGTTACGCAAGCAAACAGACTAGTTACAAAAAAATGTTAATGCACCCTTTCTTTATGCCGTCACGCGAGCATTTCAGTGACGTACCATAGTGACTCATACTCGCATGCATTTCCCGTTACAACTTTTTATCTGTAAACAAACAAATTTGTGAGGAATAAAAAACCTAAGTGCACCCCTACTTGATGTCGTAATGTGTTCATTTCAATGACGAAAGCATGATACGAGGCGCAATGACACACGCTTCCTTGAATTTCCATTTGGCGTGTGTGACAGCCGTGCTTTGTCATTTGCAACAAAGTCACATTGAAACGAATACCTGTCTAGGTCACGTACCAGGATGTTCCCTCTACACCCGGGCGACTCTCACGAAACCTACATCACGTGACTGCTGACAGCTCGCGTCAATCACAGAGCAAGGCCAGAGTTAGGGCACGTTTGTTAGGCAAGGGGCTCGCCTCGATGGCAAGTCGAGGGCGAGCGAGACGCACCTACGGCTAATGAGCGAGAAACGTAGCCAACGCCTAGCCCTCGAGATTCTACGCCTAACAAACGCACCCTTAAGCTCCGCCTACAAGGTAACATGGACTTGGAACTTTTCATCACTCCACCTCCTGAAAAGTTTTTACCAATCACACTATAACATCAGTGGATGCTACACACTTTTTCCAAATGTTGCGAGATGCCGCTGTGTTCAACAGATACATAGTGTTTTACCGCCATGTGACGTATCGCTAGTGGATAACTGGCGGCGGAAGTGCTACGGAACGCACGGTGAACGTGACGTAGAAAGGTAATAAAACAGAGCTGCTTTTCTAATACCTGCCAAGATTCTAAAACAGTGGCAAAACCCAGACTGCTATAGCATAAATGATCTAAATCATGCATTTAGCAACTGTGGAGAGAGCAAAATCAACACCAAGCTTTACCTCGATATTTGAGACTTTTCCTCTTTTCTTTATAGACTTTTATCAAGAAACTGCAGTGTGTATAGTGTCTCTGTTACGATTATGCTGTTCTGCACTGAAACGGCGCATTGTGTTAATGATATGGCAGGCGAACATGGGGCAAACATTGCACAATGCACAGTTACATACTGATATAAACATCAGTACACTTTTCTTCTGAGGGAGCATTTAACAGTACTTGTGCCTCACTACCGTATCCATGAATAATTAACCCTTTTCATCGCTCCATCTACGGCCAACTCTTGGACGAACAGTGCTCTACTAAGGTATCGAAAACTGTCGGCAACTGCAGTCATAAACTGTTCCCTAGGACGGTCCCTCGGGATATCGGTTGTCCAACATACCACCCCCACCCCATCCCCACCCCCATTCCCACCCCCACCCCATCCCCACCCCCACCCCATCCCCACCCCCACCCCACCCCACCCCCATACACACGTTTTTACCTTAAACGATGTTTTTCTACCTGTAGCGTAAGTACGGTATGTTTCTCAACACGAGTCGGCTCGTCTCAAAAACGCCACGTGGGAACTGCATGGCAAGTACACGCTCGCAGATTGGCTGGCGATGAACTGCATGGCAAGTACACGCTCGCAGATTGGCTGGCGATGCGCGTGGAGTGTTGCTGCGAGAGGTTAATTCTAAAAGTTAAAGTGCTTTTTGAATTCTACTTTACACCCATTCGTTGGTGCTTGAACCGCACATTTTTACCCTCTAGTCATCGGGCTAATATTTCTATCACTCCAAAACCATCGCAACTCCCTGAAAAGCATACAGCCGAGCTGCGAAATATGTGAAAAAGTTTTTTCATTCTTTTCCCCCACAATTTTCCAGCTCAGTCCTCACAGGTACCCATTTTACTCCTGGGTGAGGAGAAGCAAAGTGAGTAAAACACCTTGTTCAAGGATGCAACTTTAGGACCCGTGCAGCTTCGAACCCTGTACCCACTAGCCGCAAGCGCCTGCAAGTGAAGCACGCTAACCACTCGGCCACAGAGTTCTACCCTGTTGACATAAGTCTGTACTGGTGAGAAGGGTTGATGCAAATAAAACTATCCTGAAAATGCAACACTTTCATTCATGTGGCATAGAATTTGCACCTTTCAGCCGCAGACTCGAGTCTATGTAAAAACGTTTGACACCTTGGCGCTAGTTAAAGGCCGATAGACCGAGGCTTTAAAAAATGCATGGTGCTTTCAAACAATTTTTATTTAATTTTATGAAATACACAACATATGGTACTGGAAAGATCCCATGATATATTAAAGAGAAATTGTCTCTATAAGGCTGACGAAGTTGGTCCAAAGTTGTGTTTGCAAGACTTAATGCAGAGAAAAAAGCACAATTTCATTGTTGTTTCCTGGTTTATAAAAACAGATATATATAATTTCGTGATTTGTTATCAATAAAGTGAAACTATTGAAATGTGCAACACATTAACATGTCTGCCACAAATCAAAATTTCGTGGCTGTTTCCATACTTCTTCTGAAAGGAATACATGCAATTGTGATTATGGTCCTTACATGGAGACACGCCAGCCGTGGGTGAGGGGTAGGAACTGAACAATGGCATCTCCGCACGCGACTCGCAGAAGGCGAATAGCGAATGAAATCGTAACTACTCGCTCTTATTCTGCCCAGCTCCAGCTATTCTCGGGATCAATGGCTTGACATAGCCTACAAAGGTTGATGGGCCGCAAAGCTTCATTCATCTTTATATACCTCCTTGAGGTATGCATATCAAACATTATCCCTCATTTGACACAGCATTGAACCGTTCAAGTTCAGTCGTCACCCGTACCCAGCGCTTTACAGCCACTGTTTACTGCACACAACAAGGAAACCACCTGCGTTGTTGACGATAATGTTCCACGCACTTTCCTCCACGTAGCAGGAAGCGAGGCTTGATCTTCAAGGGAAGAATGTCTGTAGCCGGAACATTCTTGGGCTGTCGCGACAAGCGCAGGCTCACAGCCTGCCCACTGACCCGGTTAGCGACAGGTCATCGCAATCTGCAGCCAGCCAATTTCCTTCGTCGCTTGAGTGTCAAGGGAGGTCTCCACAATGAAGTGTTCCCCCGCCAAATTGCTTGCCAAACACACCTTGCTTCCAAAAGAATGACAAGAATCTGGCGCCAGGTACGGTACCTATGTTGCTGAGCAGAGGTGTAGACATGTTCTGTCCTGCGAAAAGTGTTGTGCGACAGAACAGAAGAATGCCATTTTGCATGCGCAATTTCCTCGCGGAAGCCGTGACTCATACAAGGGTACATAACTTCATAGGCGGATTTAAGTACACGGTAAACGTCTGTGTTGACTTGACAGGGCGAACGGGCGGAGAGGAGATAGAGGTAGACGTGTGAGAAACGTGGATAAACGTAGGAATGTATCAAGTACACCAAGGAAATGAAGACAACAACGAGAATGACGGCTACGATGTTGACGATAAATACTGCTGCAACAAATATAACATTAACAAGTTCCCAATACGGAGCCGATACATTCTGTACAGGAAAAAACAACAACACCCGCAGCCCAAACCCACACCGATGAAAACAACCAGATGACGAAGACGACGATAAATATAGCAATAGAAAATTAGCCATACATTTAGAAACACGGAAACGACGAGAGGAATAAATACAAAGGTAAAGGTGTGGTTGTATACATGCACAGCCACTCGTCACTCACGTCTTGGTTTCAAACTGCTTTTCAATTAAGGGGAAGAGATGGAGAAGGAAAGGGGAAGGAGACAGGACATTAGAGGAGAGGGTTTGGGTGGTGGGGGGTGGGTTGGTGGGGGATAAAGTGACCGAATGACGTCATAGAAATTGCGAGAAAGAGTTTGCAGTCAACAATAGCCTAGTGTTGTTTTGTTTTTTCTTTTAATGGACAAACAACCTGTTTTTTTTCAACTGTAGGTCATGCAGATGTATATTTTCCTGTTTTCGTTTATCATCTTGCACGCACCACAACTCACTTCACTGAAAAGAGCAGGACGACATTATATTGTTCATGACATAGTTGTCCTTTTCATATTTCTCTTTATTTTCAACATATTCCGTCCAGATTTTCCCTTGAATTCTCTTTAGTGTCTATCAGGGTTTGATAATCTCCGCCTGAGCCACAAGTCTCTGTCGAATCAGGACGTGATAATCATCTGTCTGCTTCTTCAGTGCCATCCCATTCCCATCCCTCAGTACTTAAATGCTGGATGACAGTCTCTTCCAACATTTCCCACGAAATTCCTTACCCTTACATACCAGTGATAACCTCTCCGTATCCCTCCCCTCCCCATCCTGAAAGGTCCGCTCGAGAAACTTGAAGCTCATGTCCTGCTCTGCCGCACTTTCTGTCGTGTACAAGTTCTCACATGCCAGACACTACACGTATTAAGCACCCCCGGCACTCGATGACCTCTCATCGTGCTCTCACTCGAGAACCTTGCCTTGTATGTGCGAGGAATCCACTTCAAAGTTCACAAACAATGACAGCTACGACGAGAGTTAGGACGGTCATGACAACAACAACAACGACAACCCATTCCCGACACGTGGGACAGGGCATGAAAAAGCAAGGACCAAGTCGGGAATATGGCAAAATGACATAGTTCTACCATTGTTTTACTGATATTCATTCGTGCATATTCAAGAAACAAGAAGGGCAAAGCCCATACGACTCACATGCTTGACCTTGACCATTATATGACCTTGACCTTTACATGACGTTGACCTTCAGGTGACCTTCAAGGTCAAGGTCAAACAACTAAACCTAGCAATGACATCATACATTAAGAACTGCTTCACACATTTTTCCTACCAGCATATATGTGACCTTGACCCAAAGTCAAGGTCATCCAAGGTCATGCAACACAAAGCTGTTAATTCAAGACATAGGAAGCACAGTGGTGCTTATTGGCACTTTCTACCATGAGATATGGTCACTTTTAGTGGTTCACTACCCCATTTTGGTCACATTTCATACGGGTCAACGTGACCTTGACCTTGATGGTATGTGACCAAATGTGTCTCATGAATAAAGTATAACATGTGTACTACAAGGTTATTAAATTTTGAAGAGTTATCTTCCATACTTCAGGGTCAAGGTCACTTCAAAATAAGTATACAATCCAACTTTAAAGAGTTCCTGTGACCTTGACCTTGAAGCAAGGTCAAGTCACTGTGTATGTTTTGTGAGGCCTTATCATCTTACACCATCATGCCAAAGTGGGTGTTGATAGACTTAATAGTCTCCGAGAAAAATCCAACGTTAAAGTTTTTTTTATGGATGACAGGACGCCCGGACGCCCGGACAAACGGTGACCTTGACCTTGATGATATATAACCAAATGTGCCTCACGATGAAAGTATAACATGTGTACTACAATGTTATGAAGTTTGGAAGTGTTATCTTCCATAGTTCAGGGTCAAGGTCACTTCAAAATATGTATTCAATCCAAATTTAAAGAGCTTCTGTGTCCTTGGCCTTAAATCTAGGTCAAGTCACTATGTAATTTTTGTGCGGCCTTGTCATCCTACGCCATCATGCCAAATTTGGTGTTGATAGACTAAATAGTCTCCGAGAAAAATCGAACGTTAAAGTTTTACAGGACGCCCAGGTGCCCGGACGCCCGGACAGACGCCCAGACGCCTGGACGGACGACACGGGTGACCTAGTATGAAAGTATAAAATGTGTACTACAATGTTATGAAGATTGGAAGAGTAATCTTACATAGTTCAGGGTCAAGGTCACTTAAAAAGCAAGGTCAATCAAACTGGTATCAAAAGATAGGGATTACTTTGCCCTATAAACCATATATAGGTCAGGTATCCAATCTCAAAAACTTCAGTCAAAAATTTGGAAAATTTGAAAAATGGCTGTTTTTAGACGGCCCCTGCGACCTTGATCTTGAAGCAAGGTCAAGTCCCTATGTATGTTTTTGTACGCCTTGTCATCATACACCATCATGCCGAATTGGGTGTTGATAGACTTAATAGTGTCACAGAAAAATCCAACGTTAAAGTTTGTACGGACGCCCGGACTTCCTGACGGACGAAACGGGTGAGTACATAGACTCACTTTTGCTTCGCATGTGAGTAAAAAAACAGTGAACCAACTTGAGGCAAGACTTTGTGGGAACGACAATGCACCTACTTACGGCAAATATTGAAGAAGGGTATATCTCGTTCTGACAAAAGTTTAATTAGGTCGCTGAGACACTTTTGCTGTATGGATTAGAAGGATGGATGGATGGAGTTTAAGGTCTAACAGCTTTTGTAGACTATCTAATGCCATTGAGCACGAAACTCACTAGAATGGATTAAGAGTAAGCGCGATCAATTCACAATTCCCTGGATATTCGCCTATGACGAAACGCGTAGGGAGACGCGGGGGGTATATTCTTACCTCCATCCCACAGGGGGTCTATTCTTACCTCCATCCCACTGGGGGTCTATTCTTACCTCCATCCCACTGGGGGTCTATTCTTACCTCCATCCCACAGGGGGTCTATTCTTACCTCCATCCCACAGGGGGGTCTATTCTTATCTCCATCCCACAGTGGGTCTATTCTTACCTCCATCCCACAGGGAGTCTATTCTTATCTCCATCTCACAGGGGGTCTATTCTTACCTCCATCCCACAGGAGGGTCTATTCGTACCTGCATCCCACAGGGGGTCTATTCTTGCCTCCAGCCCACAGGGGATCAATTCTTACCTCCATCCCACAGGGGATATATTCTTACCTCTATCCCACAGGGGGTGGCTAAGATAAAGGGACTGGTATCTACCTAAGGCAATTTCTGATAGATAAAAACCATGCATCACATATTGCTAGGATTTTCATATATGCCACTTATAAATATATTCTAAATGGTTTCTTTTAGGGTCACCGTGTCCACTGTTTGCAACATTTTACGCCATAGTATGTTGAGTAAGTTCAAACTTTAAAGTCATTTTTCACGAAAGTAGTTTTTCCGGACCTATGCTTTTCAGTTCGTCATAACGATTCGTCCCTTTTCAAGATAGGGAGACACAGTACACCTACCATAGTCAGAACCAGAGGAAGAGAATATACAACATCCACCTGTGGCTTGACATGGGCAGTAATACATAACTTGGGGGGGGGGGGGAGGGGGAGGGGGGAGAGGGAACATTCCTACCCGAGACAGAACTTGAGGGGGAAAAGACAGCACGCCTACCTGTGACAGAACTTGAGGGGGAAAGACAGCACGCCTACCTGTGACAGAACTTGAGTGGGGAAGACAGCACGCCTACCTGTGACAGGACTTGAGTGGGAAAGACAGCACGCCTACCTGTGACAGGACTTGAGTGGGAAAGACAGCACGCCTACCTGTGACAGAACTTGAGTGGGAAAGACAGCACGCCTACCTGTGACAGGACTTGAGTGGGAAAGACAGCACGCCTACCTGTGACCCAACTTGAGTGGGAAAGACAGCACGCCTACCTGTGACCCAACTTGAGTGGGAAAGACAGCACGCCTACCTGTGACAGGACTTGAGTGGGAAAGACAGCACGCCTACCTGTGACCCAACTTGAGTGGGAAAGACAGCACGCCTACCTGTGACCCAACTTGAGTGGGAAAGACAGCACGCCTACCTGTGACAGGACTTGACAGGACGAAAGACAGCACGCCTACCTGTGACAGAACTTGAGTGGGAAAGACAGCACGCCTACCTGTGACAGGACTTGAGTGGGAAAGACAGCACGCCTACCTGTGACAGGACTTGACAGGGAAAAGACAGCACGCCTACCTGTGACAGGACTTGAGTGGGAAAGACAGCACGCCTACCTGTGACAGAACTTGAGGGGGGGGGAGAGACAGCACGCCTACCTGTGACAGAACTTGACAGGGAAAAGACAGCACGCCTACCTGTGACAGAACTTGAGTGGGAAAGACAGCATGCCTACCTGTGACAGGACTTGAGTGGGGAAGACAGCACGCCTACCTTTGACAGGACTTGAGTGGGGAAGACAGCACGCCTACCTGTGACAGAGCTTGAGTGGGAAAGACAGCACGCCTACCTGTGACAGAGCTTGAGTGGGGAAGACAGCACGCCTACCTGTGACAGAACTTGAGTGGGAAAGACAGCACGCCTACCTGTGACCCAACTTGAGTGGGAAAGACAGCACGCCTACCTGTGACAGGACTTGAGTGGGAAAGACAGCACGCCTACCTGTGACAGAACTTGAGTGGGAAAGACAGCACGCCTACCTGTGACCCAACTTGAGTGGGAAAGACAGCACGCCTACCTGTGACAGGACTTGAGTGGGAAAGACAGCACGCCTACCTGTGACAGGACTTAAGGACGAAAGACAGCACGCCTACCTGTGACAGAACTTGAGTGGGAAAGACAGCACGCCTACCTGTGACAGAACTTGAGTGGGAAAGACAGCACGCCTACCTGTGACAGACTTGAGTGGGAAAGACAGCACGCCTACCTGTGACAGAACTTGAGTGGGAAAGACAGCACGCCTACCTGTGACAGAACTTGAGTGGGAAAGACAGCACGCCTACCTGTGACAGGACTTGAGTGGGAAAGACAGCCATTCTAGTACTCTAGAGATTTCGCCTACCGGCAAAAGTATCTCTAGCACAGTTCACATCACGTGATGGAAGGTTTTTGGCCAATTTATGCAAGCAGAGGTCACACGAGAGGCTTGTGGGATAGCCGATGTGCTCCCTGACATACGCCGTTAAAGTAGTTCTAAGACTATTTCGCACAAAACTCTTAACTTACTCTTGTTGAGACAACAAACAAGCATTTATTCGATACAATAAAATGTTTGTGTTGAAATGGAACCAAGTTTTTACATCTGAATGCTTTCTGTAAAAAGTGGAGAGAAAAATAGTATCAGAACGAAATATTTTTGGCGCAAGGCTGTAATGCCAAGGGTCAAGCCTATTACGCATTCATTGCGAACTGTGCCAGAGTCAATACTACTGACTCGGGTTTACAGAATGAAAGACAGCACGCCTACCTGTGACAGAACTTGAGTGGGAAAGACAGCAACCCTACCTGTGACAGGACTTGAGTGGGAAAGACAGCATCCCTACCTGTGACAGGACTTGAGTGGGGAAGACAGCACGCCTACCTGTGACAGAACTTGGGGGACAAAAGGCCGAGGGGCAGGAAGAGAGCCGAGGCCGTGGCTTGCGTGACCAGCACGGCCATCTTGGGCAGGAAGCCGGCGCCCTCTAGCGACATGATGGTCAGCGTGTGCAGGCGCTGGCTCTCCACCTCGGCAAGCGTGGCCCTGAAGCAGTCCGCATCGGCCTGCATGGTAACCAGGGACCTCACGTGGCGTCCCAGAGCGGCCGCCATCCCTGCAGTGAATAAGAGGGAGGGAGGGAGTCCTGGAGGGACTTTAAGGGCTTACCAAACCTGTAGGCTAAAAAAGGCCACACTGGTAATGATAAAACACGTATTTTAAGTGAACTTATTCACGTAAAAGGGTATCTCAGAAGATGTAAAATACAAGTACATAGTGAAAAGACTGTAAAGACAAAAAAAGGTTTTGTATACTTCAAAAGGTATCATAGAGACCTATACACTTTTTTAATGTTATCATAGACACATGGTGTTTAAAGAATCACATAGGAAACTGGATATTTAAAATATCCGCCTCATTACAGCATAGTGAAGGCATTCCACCAGAGTGTGCCTCACAGTCAGCCTGCAGCTGCAGGGAAGGCACCCGGATGGAGGCTCGGACCGCAACAAATAAGAACAGGTTCATAACGAAGGGCCCATCCGGAAACGACAGGACAACCTTGTCCCTTCTCGAACGGGAGAGCGAGGGCTGTGGTCCCCTCCAGGTATGTGACGCTTCGTGTAACGTGTGTGTCACTCTGTCGTCCCTGTCGTCCATACATGCATTGATAACATACGTGTATGAAAATACAAATGTGGGGCTCTCCAAGTGCTTGCTTTACAAAATCGATCTTTCGTTATCCATTGAAGAGGATTCAGACCACAGACTTTCACACTCTGGCCAAAAGGTCACTCCACGATCTTTACCTTTCCACCATCTCACTTCCCTGAGAAGCATGCAACCAGGTCACAGATGAATACACGTAACTTGACATTCCCATTTTCTCTCCTCGATCCTAGCAGGCACCCGGCTTTACGCCTGGGTGCAAGGAACAGCGTCAGTTGAGTACTATGCTCAATTAGGGATTGATCAAGCGGCCATGTGATCAGGGGGTAAAGTGTAAAGCGGCTTGAGACCTAGACATGGGTGATGAGTTGCTATATAAAACCACAATTTAATCTGTACCTATTTAATAGGGGATCATGCAGCTCCAACGCCGTGCCCACAATCCGAAAACGAGGTCAGGTCGAGAGCACCTCATGTATACGTGGACAGTCAATGGTTTGCATTGTCGTCTCATTGTATGGAGGCGAGGGAACGCTTTTCGGGAAAGACATGGATCCTTCCCTTTTTCGGCGTCGCATGGAAATGCTCAAGGAGGACAGTCCCTGAGAGGTTTGTAAGAAAGTGGTAGGCACCACTGAAGTCTTGCTGGTTTTGTTGCTTAATTAGTTTCTACTGTATTTCAGTGTGTGCTGTAGTCTGGGAGACGACTACAGCAAACTATGCTGGTTCACCAGGACAGTTAAACAAAATCGACGGATGGATAGCGTGTACAGGTAGTTATCAGCACGTCTTTATTACCCTAGGAGCATTCCAACCCAATGCTACTACACCACCGCATCAGAAAAATCCATCTGCGATAAACATTAACTGTCTTCCCAAGTAGGCACGTTAATCCTGGGTGGGATGAAGAAGATACCCGCTGAAGCACCACGCCCTAGCAATGGACGCAACGATCTGCAAAACATTGAACCTGACTTTGAATTCGTTATCTTCCGTGAGGGTACGTCCATTTAAAACCGCAAAGTGATGACTGACACACAATTGAGGAACAGATTCAGCAGCTAATTCAAGAGAAGCGCACAGACGTGCTGTTCATCTCGTTTAGTAGCTTAGAGCAGAGATACTATAGTAACTGGATAGCTGACTGCGCGAAACGCGTCTGCCAGTGCCGTCTCGCGTAGACAACCAGGGCAGAAGCACTGCTCTCTTCCGGTCTAAGTCTGGGCAGGTTCCATTGTCCACACAGCAATAGAATGTAATGGTTATTTCTTGTGCTGTGCTTTATCATCTCTAGCTGAATTCAGTTGTGCAAAAACATGATGTAATTTGCGGATTGTAGAGTCAGAGGTTGAAGTTGGACTGACAATTCGTTGAATATGAAGTGTGTTCTTTGACGTAGCGTCTGCTTAACAGCACAGTGGAACCATTCCAGCTATATATCCAGCGTCTGTGGGATTAAGAGGGTTTTGACACAACATGTCAGGAAATAACTGTGCAATTGTTGGATGTGGAGCCTACACAGGCCGAAATAGAGGGCTGTAGTTCCACAGAATAATAACACAACGATCCTGAATGGGAGCGAGCAGATCCTCCCTTTGCGAGTCATCGCGGGTTAGCGCCAGTGGCGGCGCGCGTCAGACAGCAGACGACGTATGTTCTCACATGTACTGACTGCTATACCGCTATGTAGAAGACAAGTGGAGTGCAATGGTGCTCAGCATTTCACATACGTTTAAGAAACGTTTAGCAGCAGTGTCTCTGACTTGCAACACCATCCTACTTATTAAAAAATATTTTCTGATTTATAACATCATTGTCAACTGACTTCATGAAGCGTCGACTCGCTCTTTGTCTCTCGTGTAAATAATATCTCGGTCATAAATGTTACACTCATCTACACTGTCCGAGCTAATGTAGGTATAGATTGACAGTTATGTATAATATACTATTTCAATGTTCATTCTTTCTTTTCAACTACTTATTTTCAGTAAATGCTGCGTACTTAGCTCAAGTATCTCCTCCATTAGCTGCTCCATTCTGTAAACTCGGCAACCGGAAATGATCGTTGCTGTTGGGAAGGCGGAGCTGGGCAGACAGCACTCCGACTATATTTAGACTATACACTGAGAGGTCAAGTCAGCAGTCCATTATAATATAGTGTCTCTGCTTAGAGCGTGTGATATACGTATTTGAAAAGTAGATCAGATTGGAAAGGCGATCGAGGGCAAACACTAGAACTGATCTGATGCAGATTGTAAGCGGCGACCTTAACGCTGCACAGGGATCATCAAAGTCATCGAAGCAGAACCCGAGCAGTGATTCTATTTATATAGGCTCACCCGTGTCTCAGTTTGCGTACCGGTTCTGTGCAGTTACGTCAAGCATTCTTTTCGTCTCTGCTTGGGCGAGTGTGTGTGTGTGTGTGTGTGTGTGTGTGTGTGTGTGTGTGTGTGTGTGTGTGTGTGTGTGTGTGTGTGTGTGTGTGTGTGTGCGTGCGTGTGTGTTTGTGTGTGTGTGAGTGTGTGTGTGTGTGTGTGTGTGTGTGTGTGTGTGTGTGTGTGTGTGTGTGTGCGTGCGTGTGTGTTTGTGTGTGTGAGTGTGTGTGTGTGTGTGTGTGTGTGTGTGTGTGTGTGTGTGTGTGTGCGTGCGTGCGTGTGTGTTTGTGTGTGTGAGTGTGTGTGTGTGTATGTGTGTGTGCGTGCGTGTGTGTTGGTGCGTGCGCGCGCGCGCGTGTGTGTGTGTGCGTGCGTATGCGTGTGTGCGTGTGCGTGCGCGCGCGCGAGAGAGACAGACAGACAGACAGACAGACAGACAGACAGACAGACAGACAGACAGACAGACAGACAGACAGACAGACAGACAGACAGACAGACAGACAGACAGACAGACAGACAGACAGACAGACAGACAGACAGACGGACGGACAGACGGACAGACGGACAGACAGACAGACAGACCGACAGACAGACAGAGACAGAAAGTCACTGTCATGAAGAGAATACACTTCTCTATCTTTGTTTCTTTGCCTGCTTGCGCACTTGGATTTGTCGGGGTATGGTGCACCCTGTTGCTCAACTGCAAGAATTAAACATTGGCGAGGTTCCTTCTTTTACAGCTGCGTAATGATGTTGCAGCACAGAACGATAACTAGTATACATATACTTGCGCCGGAACACAGCCATCACCAGCAACCTCTTAAACAGCGTGACTTATGTGAAACACGACTCGCACAATCTCCAGAACACTCACAAGGTCCACATCACCTTCGCCTCCAGCGCTTACCGGGGACGCCGGCCATGGCCTCCATGCACAGGATGTGCGTGAGCCACTTGGCCTCGTTGCGAGGACCCTTGTCCAGACGCGAGATGAGCTTCCATGCTTTCTTCATGACGTCCACCACTTGAAAGGCCACTCTGTCCAGCATGGTGTTGGGGGCCACGTGGGTCACCGCGATGGTCTCAATGTGGCCCTCGGGCCAGACAGGGTTTCTAGCCTGGCTCTTGTCGGCCTGGGCAGAAATGCCCCTGCTGTAGAGGGCAGAGATGGGGTTGTAGCCCGACAAGTCCATAAGATCGAACTTGGGGTTCAGGGGTGGGGGAAGGTTCTTATCGTGGTCCGCGGCAGGCTTGGTTTTGGTGGCCGTAGCTCCGGATATAGTTCTCTTGGCCTCCGAAGACACGACAGACATGGCCCGCGGTCCATTCTCCTGAAAGCAAAGGACGAGGATGCCCTGAGGCCTGACCTTCACTCCCGCCAAGTTAAGCAGTACTTTCATATTGGCCTGGAACAGCGCTGATCGAGCTATGACACTCATGGTTGAAGGGTGGCAGTCTTGACCTCGAGTCCGATGCAGGTACTGAGGAGATAGAGGTGCAGTGATCCTGAGTGTGCGATGCTCTTCAACAGAAGGTTGTGGATTCAACCTTTCGATGGCACGCAACTTCTCAGGATCACAGTTCCGGGGATGACGTCACACAATGCGATGAGATCACCACAAATGCGCAAGTTAGCAGAATAATAGATTCGTAAACGAATCGAAAACTTCGCCCTCCGCAGAGATTCTGCAATTTCAGTGGTGCATTCTCTGTTGGTAAATGAATTGTTCTCAAGTTCTTTAGGTATTTGACTTAGATATCGGTTGCAGACATTTATCCATCATTTTGTTTGACGAGTTTGTTGTTGCGAGGGATGGGGCTCGATCTTCAAGGTTGGTTTGAACGCATGGTTGGATCCGAATGGTCTGTCCCTTTCCCGATGACGAATGGTAGCCTTTATTGTTGCTTGGTACATCCCCTGGCAGATGCGCGATGGAGAAGAAACTTCCAGAGAAGCGAGACGACTAAGGAAGTGCCCCCGTCTTCAAATGTTTCGGCCCAGTCTTCCCGACACGCTCGGAGGGGTGAGCTACTCTCCCTCATAATAATCACTCGCCAGAAGAGAAGAAGCTGTACTCTGCCGTTCCCGGATCGGTCACACGGTTCTTACCCACTCGTATTTGTTGTGCTTGGAGCCTCCACCGGAGTGCCGTGCTTGCCAGTGCAGGCTAACTATGAGGCACATCCTGGTGGAGTGTCTCCGACTTGCTCATCTATGGAGTGGGTCAAGCAGTATTTCACAACTTTTTAAGAATCCTCTTGCTGTAATACAATTTTTGACTCACATGCGAAGCAAAAGTGAGTCTATGTACTCACCCGTTTCGTCCGTCCGGGCGTCCGGGTGTCCGAAAACTTTAACGTTGGATTTTTCTCGGAGACTATTAAGTCTATCAATACCAAATGTGGCATGATGGTGTATGATGACAAGGCCTCAAAAAACATACAGAGTGACTTGTCCTTGCTTCAAGGTCAAGGTCGCAGGGGCCATAAATGTTGTCTAAAAACAGTCATTTTTCACATTTTCTCAATTTTCTCTGAAATTTTTGAGATTGGATACCTCACCTATATATGGTATATAGGGCAAAGTAATCCCTATCTTTTGATACCAGTTTGGTTGACCTTGCTTCAAGGTCAAGGTCACAGGAGCTCTTCAAAGTTGGATTGTATACATATTTTGAAGTGACCTTGACCGTGAACTATGGAAGATAACTGTTTCAAACTTAATAATTATGTGGGGCACATGTTATACTTTTATCATGAGGCACATTTGGTCACATATCATCAAGGTCAAGGTCACTTTGACCCTTATGAAATGTGACCATAATGGGGTAGTGAACCACTAAATGTGACCATATCTCATGGTATAAAGTGCCAATAAGCACCATTGTGCTTTCTATGTCTTGAATTAACAGCTTTGTGTTGCATGACCTTGGATGACCTTGACCTTGGGTCAAGGTCACATGTATTTTGGTAGGAAAAATGGGTAAAGCATTTCTTAGTTTAGTGTATGATGTCATTGCTAGTTGTAGTTGATTGACCTTGACCTTGAAGGTCACCTGAAGGTCAAGGTCATGTAAAGGTCAAGGTCAAGCATGTGAGTCGTATGGGCTTTGCCCTTCTTGTTTTTAAGATTCTGGGTTTTATTATCTATTTTGAGTCATACTATGTCTTTATTGTTTTTCGATATTTCTCCATTTACCTCTTTTAAGGTAAGCTTCCAATTCACAATTATTTTTATCTCGTTGAACTACGCTATAGCCTTCACGGCTGATGGGCACTTGGGCTCCATCTCTCCCTCCCTAACTCCTTCATAGGAGGTGACAAAGGAAATCGAGATTTGAATTATGCTCTAAAGGCTCTTGTGATTTTTCGTGATTGAAGATCTTACTTAGCTCACAAGGGCTGATGGGCAGTGGACCTCGAACTTATCCCATAGTTCCGAGAGTGTGTATGTAATGGTGAAGTGAAACGCACCATAATCCACTGTCATGAGGCATTTGTATGTATTGATAAAGGTGGGTGTTTATCAACGTTGTGGCCTTCTATAGCCTACAACTAGTACAAGGCTGATACGCCCTTAAACCCCATCCATCCATCCATCCATCAATCCATCCATCCATCCATCCATCCATCCATCTCTCGGAGGGGCGGACTACACCTGCGTCATGACATCAGGTGCCTATCAGTTGCCTGATGTAACACTGCGTCACACCGAGCAACTGGGAGAGGTCAAGTACCCAAGGGTCACAGCTGCTGATGGATCATCGAGCAGCTCCAGCCGTATGCTACATTGGATTGCGAAGATTTGGTCTAAATTATACACTGAAATGATAACTACTTGCGGCTAATTCCGTCAGATGCATGTCTTCTTTAACTAGACGCCGTGGCCATGGATCTTTCGAGGCCAGTTCCAGCTGCTCGATCATGAACATCCGCAACCGAAGCAGGCGTCCATGTGCTGGTCTCAAAAATCCTAATACCTAATTGGGAATTTAGTGTCATAGGCTCGATTCCTGAATGCCATCTTTGTTGTTGCGCGTGCATGGGGTGAGGTTGAACTTTCTGGGAAGTTGAATCAGTTGGATCTGTGATCTGGTTCTGCCTCTATGCCCATCGGTAGCCGCTACTGGAGCAGACCCCCAAAGCCCAGCAGCCAGGGGGGTCCCAGCTGGCGAAGGGAGCATTGCGCGGCTGTGGCCATGTGTTCCACGTATTCCCAAGCTCGACCACGAGCGACCTCATCTATCACAAAGTGACACAGAAGTAAGCATCATGAGAGGCAGACTGTTTCTCGGTCAGACATCGGCAGTGTAACCATCACAACAGGCTCTCTTCCTCGACTCGGCTGAAGTTCGGGGACCAGAAGATTTAAGAGTTTTCTCCCAGAGTCCCTCGAAGTTAGTGGTCAGTTCTGATGACATTTACAGGCGCCTTGCAACACCCCACACTGATCCGAGAGTAAGAAGTGGAGTAAAGAACTTTCGGTGATCAGGAAGTGCGCCACCGATATTAAACTGTAAAAGATAATTTTTGTGGGAGGAGTGGACAGTCGTCACAGGCTGCTTGGACATTAACTACATGGTCGCGGGTTCGGTCCCAGTCTAACGTATTTACTTATTTTCAAAAAACACACATTTCCTGTCAAATTCCTGCAGGGTTTTGGTTCTAGATAAGAACCTGTTTCAGACGACTGAACTTTCAACATTCATTAATTCATGCATGTATTCAAGAGTCATGGGCTCTGTTACGCCCTAACCTGGAAAATATGAGAAATAAGAGATTTATCGACAAAGAGATTCCTGATAACTCACATTTTTCTTTATTACTATATATATATATATATATATATATATATATATATATATATATATATATATATATATATATATATATATATATATATATATATATGTGTGCCGAATTGTGA
>JAWQFJ010011734.1:5000-25000 GCA_034096865.1 Theodoxus fluviatilis
CAGTTGACTTATAGTCATTGGTAAGAGAGTGCCATGTCAGACGCCTGAATAAATAGCGCCCATAGTCCTTTTATCTTGGAGGATCAGGTCCTGCACACATTTCATGTTTACTGACTACAGACATGATTCAACTTCCATTCATCGCCAGGAAGACATTGCGGGAGGGAGAGAGAGAGAGAGAGAGAGAGAGAGAGAGAGAGAGAACGATCAAACTAACTTTATTTTACAAGGGTAGTGAATTAGGCAGTAGTGCCTTTCTTACATTCAGCCCTTGAGGCAAAATATTCAAGTGTGGTGAGTGTGTGTGTGTGTGTGTGTGTGAGAGAGAGAGAGAGAGAGAGAGAGAGAGAGAGAGAGAGAGAGAGAGAGAGACAGAGAGAGACAGAGAGACAGAGTAAAAAATAGAGAGAGAGAGACAGAGACAGAGATGGAGAGAGACAGAGACACACACACACACACACACACACACACACACACACACACACACACACACACACAGAGAGAGAGAGAGAGAGAGAGAGACAGAGACGGAGACAGAGACAGAGACAGAAAGAGAGATGGAGAAAAAGAGAGAGAGAGACAGAGAGAGAGAGAGACAGACAGACAGACAGTCAGATAGACAGACAGACAGAGACACAGAGAGAGAGAGAGAGAGAGAGAGAGAGAGAGAGAGAGAGAGAGAGAGAGAGAGAGAGAGAGAGAGAGAGAGAGAGAGAGAGAGAGAGAGGCAGAGAAACCGAGACAAGTGAGGGAGGCCAAAATTGTGACATACTAAAATCAGTGCAGGGAAATCTGAATGGGACTGACAGGACGCCGATGTCATACCGAGACAGGGAGACAAAGGACTCCAGCGGAAGACTCTCCGTAACGTCTGCAAGGGAGGGGAGGACGTCCAGACAGACGCTGGCCGTGGAAGAGAGAAGACGTCTGGCTGTCAGAAGCCCATACACCGCACAACTGCACCGTCAGACAGCTTCAGACTCGAGCCAGACGACGAGGGCGCATTGGAGCACACACAAAGGGGGCTACACTTACCTCGCCTCCAGATGAATGAGTCCCAACTCCTGGTGACAGTTCTGGCGGTGTAAGGCGGACATTAAAACGATTGACGTCTAAAGGGCCGTGTCAAACGGAGCGCAATCAATCAAGAGAATCCAAATCGCGTTACGAACGCCAGCAGGGAGGACTACAAAGCGACCGTACACCGGGCAAACGGGAACGTTCTTAGAGCGAAGGAATGTAAAGCGTGGAAATTTGTGTCGCATTTGTCACTGTGCAATGATCCCCGAGCCGAGGAGTAAGAAAAAAAGGCTTTGTGTGGAGCAGTGCTGTAACCCTTTTTTCGACCTACACTCTAGACTGACGACAAATGTAAACAACTCACAAGAGCTGATCTCCTGGAAACAGTGCCATAGGCGCAAAAGTACGTACTGTATGACCAAGTACCTACACTACGCTTACTGTGCTTCCTGCACTGCTAATCAAAACCCTTGGCAGCACCTATCTTCACTCCTTCTCTAGTAATAACTGTCCTATTCTTGGCACTGTTTTGAGTCTTCTCGTCCCTTATTACAGAATCTCTGAAGTGTTCCTCTGTATCTTCTCGACACAGTCCTTTCTTGACCTCATGTATTGCAACAAACTGTAACTTCTCATGTTACACCTAAGGAAAAAAGGATCATAATATTCAGGTACTGTGCTGTTTCTCCCATAAATGTAAGCTAACTGATGGCAACCCCCCAGCCCCCAACCCCCACCCCCACCCCATCGCTTCAAGGAACACGTGTTTCTTGTGCTTCTAATGATTGCCAGCAGTGGCTTCACCCTTCCGAGATCTGTACTGATCGTGCCTCTGTCTTGGGCCTTTTAAAAGCCCCACCGCTGGCTATTGTGGAATCAGAGCTTTTTGTGATGGTACTGAAAGCCATTTGGCAGCTGAAGCCCGTTCATCGAGTGAAGCATCGTCAGTCATGGCTCCACACACCAGCAAGCATTTGCTGGTGCCATCTCTCTTCCTGGTGGAAGGCGTGCTGCCCGTCCTGCTAATGGAAGCCACGGGGAGCAGACGGTCAGGAATGGTTGCTGCTCGGTGCCCGGTGGGAGCAGAGAAACAGCGAGGCACTTCGTTTCATGGCCGAGGTCTTCTTGGCGGAGACAGGGACAGTGCCCGCGCCGATCATGGTGGTGGCCGCTCAACAAAAATCGCCTCGTATCGACTTTTCTCCCGCGTTTTATTGACAACCCCATCCAAAACTTGTTTGCAACAAAAACGCCCCTCATACGGCTGGCTACTTGTGAAAGCGCTTCGGCTCGATATGGCCATCTCTGGTAGTGTGCCTGCCACAAGGAAGTCTCATTTGGCCATTATGTTCTCCTGGCGGGAACCGGACAGGCCTATTTACTCTGTGCATCCATTTATAGGTCTATCTTTCTGTCTGTCAGTCCGACATTCTGGCACTTTGGCTCTTTTTTATGTCTTTGGAGCAGTGTCTGATGTCTGTATGTTTCAGTGTCTGCACGTCTGTATGTTTCAGTGTCTGTCTGTATGCCTGTCTGTATGTATGCCTGTTTGGATTGTTTTTCCATTCTTGAATTTTTGTTTTCCTTCGTATGGTTATCCCACCTTCCCATCTCTGTGTGCGTGTGTGTGTGTGTGTGTGTGTGTGTGTGTGTGTGTGTGTGTGTGTGTGTGTGTGTGTGTGCGCGTGTGTGTGTGGAGTGCGTGTGCGTATGTGTATGTGCGATGGTGTGCGTGTGTGTGCGCGTGTGTGTGCATGAGTGCTTCCCGCGAGCGTGTCTGCATTTTTTCCTATGTGCCTGCATGTTTGCCTTCGTGTCTGTGTGTCTGTCTGTGTTTGTATGTCAGTCAGTCTGTCGGTCGATGTGTCTGTGAATGAGTCTGTCTGCATGCACGCGTTTCGGTCTGTGTGTGTGTCTGCCTGTATGTCTGTCTGCCTGTAAAAGTGCTTGTCTGTCCGTGTGTCTGTGTGTGTGTCTGTCTTCTGAATCTGTCTGTGTCTCTGTCTGCCTGTTTCTCTGTGTGCCTGGCTGCCAGTTCATTCGTCTCTCCATCTTTCCCTCTCTCTTCTCTCTCTCCATTTATTCAACGCTTGGCAAACATCTCCTCCGCTGCAATTGCAGAAAATTGGCACCTTCATGATTGAGGCACATTTTTATGCTGGAAAGAAGTGATCGATGGCTAATATTCCCAATGACACCCATCACTCTGGAAAAAACACGAGGCCTTGAGAAGAACGATGGGAAAGTAGGGCGCGGCATCCGGCTCGATGTTCTAAGACGCTAAATTTCTTTCCTTTTCATGCAACGTGGGATTTCTCTGTTTACGCTTCTCAACCGGCGGGCTGAAATTTCTGACAGGGCAAATAAACCGAGCCACGATGGTGCATGAAATTACTTTCCTTGATTTTTCCCCCCTCCCTTCCGTCCTTTCGTCCTTCTGTCCTTGTTTCTTCCTTCCTTCCTTCCTTTCTTCCTTCCTTCCTTCCTTCCTTCTTTCCCTCCTTCCTTCCTTCCTTCCTTTCTTACTGTTCTTCGTCTCGGATCTAGGTCTTTCATATCTGGATTGAGTCTGTGCTTTCTAGCATGGCAGGCAATATCTTGCCAGCTCTCTGGACACTGAACTTCTCACAAAGCTCTCCCCCCCCCCCTCCCCCCCCCCTGCAAGTTTTCAGAAGCCCGAATTCCCTGTCCGCGGCGATATCTTCACGGGTGGGCATTTGTTCACGAGCTTTCCGCTAATTAGTCCTGGCTTAATTTACCTCGTCACTGATTGAGGCGGAGGTGGTTTCGGATCGGGTTGCTGGAGGAACAGAAATATGACGAATCAATAATTTAATAATAATAATAATAATAATAATAATAATAATAATAATAATAATAATAATAATTTATTATATTTATAAAGCGCCTTTCCCGCGGTTCTAAGCGCGTAACATACATACATATACAAAATAAACATACAACACACAGTCTATACATTTAGTCATCCAGTCATAGTCAAACACATGCATTCAGATGTACACAGTCAGACTGACAATATACTATACAAATATTTACACAGATGTCAAGATGTACGTGGGGGTAGAGGAGGGGGGGGGGGGGGTTGCGGCAGGATTCTAACGAATTCACAAGTAATATTGCTGAAAAAGGTAGGTTTTGAGGTTGGATTTGAAGGAAGAGATGGAGGTAGAGTGTCGGATATTGTGAGGGAGAGAATTCCACAGTTGAGGGCCATAGTATGAGAAAGAGCGAAAGCCATGAGTTCTGCGCTTGAAGCGACCTTGGCGGAGGAGTCGGGTGTCAGCAGAAGAGCGGAGTGAGCGAGAAGGGGTGTACAGAGAGACCAGATCAGAGAGATAGGCAGGTGCAGATTCAGAGATGATGTTGTAGCAGAGACATGCAGTCTTATACTTGATACGTTCAGAAACAGGCAGCCAGTGGAGATCTTTCATGAGAGGAGTGCAGGGTTGTCGGTGACGCGCTCTAAAAATGAGGCGGGCAGCACAGTGTTGGACTTTCTGCAGAGGTTGGAGAGTAGAGTCAGGGCAGCCTATCAAAAGAGAGTTGCAATAATCTAATCTGGACAGAATGCAGGAAGTGACCAGAGTTTTAGTAGCATCTACTGTGAGAAATTTTCTGATAGAACTAATTCTTCTGATTTGGAAGTAGCAGGTCTGACATACTGCAGCTATGTGTTGTTTCATTGACATGCTAGAGTCCATGATGAAACCGAGGTTTCTGGCACTGGCAGAAAAAGAGATGTCACTAGAACCTATTGTGATAGTGGAAGGAGGAGTTGGGGTTACAGCAGTTGATCCAGAGAAGAGAAGGGCTTCAGTTTTTTCAGCGTTCAACTTTAATTTGTTTGTAGACATCCAGGACTTGATGTCAGAAGAACAGTTTTCAAATGTATGTACCAATGCTAGGATTTCTGAAGGCTTGCATGATTGTTGGAGTTGTGTGTCATCTGCAAATAGGTGGTGATTGACTGCGTGGAATGCTATTTTCTCGCAGACTGTCGCGGCGTTCCAAGACTATGAGAGTTTCACGTGGACTTGCACAGTGCTGCTCTCGCTTATGTAAAGACGTCCAGCTGCTCAAAAATGTGTTTAGTATGTTTGGTCGTGTGACTGGAACTGTATGTCGTTTGTCATTTTGACTCTCTTGACTCTCTCTCTCTCTCTCTTTCTGTCTTTGTCTCTCTCTCTCTTTCTGTCTTTGTCTGTCTGTCTGTCTGTCTGTCTGTCTGTCTCTCTCTCTCTCTTTCTGTCTCTCTCTTTCTCTCTCTCTCTCTCTCTCTCTCTCTCTCTCTCTCTCTCTCTCTCTCTCTCTCTCTCTCTCTCTTTCTCTGTCTGTCTGTCTGTCTGTCCGTCTGTCCGTCCGTCCGTCCGTCCGTCCGTCTGTCTGTTTGATTGTCCCTCCCCCCCCCCCTCTCTCTCTCTTTCTCTGTCTCGTTTATGTGAGTGTGTGTGTGTGTGTGTGTGTGTGTGTGTGTGTGTGTGTGTGTGTGTGTGTGTGTATGTACACGTGTGTGTTTGTGTGTGTGTGTGTGCACTTGTGTGTGTACGTGTGTGCGCGCACGTGTGTGTGCGCGTGTGTGTGTGTGTGTGTGTGTGTGTGTGTGTGAGTTTGTGTTTGTGCGTGCGCTCGCGCGTGTGAACGAGAGAGTGCGCATGCGTGCTTGCTTGTGCCTTCAAGTCTATATTCATGTGTATGTTAAGTGTTTACATGCTTGCTAGCGCTCACTGTGTATGTATTTGTTAAGCGTTCACGTAGACACACACCGGCAGAGAGAGAGAGAGAGAGAGAGAGAGAGAGAGAGAGAGAGAGAGGAGGGGGGAAGAGGAGAGGAGAGGAGAAAAGAGGAGAGAGAGAGAGAGAGAGAGAGAGAGAGAGAGAGAGTTTACAAGAAAGAAGGTGTGCATATTTGATAGGTTTCTGTTATTTGTCTTGATATGTTAATGTCGTATATATCAGTGTCTCTCCGATTTCTCTTCGAATATTGGTGCTTATCTGTACGTGCATGGCTCCTGCGTGCGCTCGCGTGTGTGTGCGAGTGTGCGTGCGTGCGTGCTTGTGTGTGTGTTTGTGTGTGTGTTTGTGTTTGTGTGTGTGTGTGTGTGTGTGTGTGTGTGTGTGTGTGTGTGTGTGTGTCGGTAACTGTGTATGCACTCATAGGTGTGTGCTTTTTCATCCGTGTAAACTGTAGTCTGGCTAATTGACTTTTCTTCTGTCTGATTACCCGTCATTTCTGAGAGTTCAGCTTAGTAACCCTTTTTCTCACACGTGAATGGATCAGTACTTGTCCAATTCTCTGTTCACGTACTCATTATATTGGTGTCAATGCCTGCCCGTCTGCCTGCTTGTCTGCCTGCCTGCCTCCGTATCAACCTCCCTGCCTGTCTACGTAACAGCCTTCCTGCCTACCTCCTTGCACGACCACCTGCTGGACCAAAACTCTGGAACGATATCCCAGACAGACTGAGGAAATCTCCTTCAATACAGACTTTCAAGTCACAGCTAAAAACTCTTTTATTCAAAGGGTGAACGTGTTGAGCGCCTTGAGCATGCCTTTGGGTGTGAGATTGGCGCTATATAAGAGCCAAAATACATACATACATACCTGCTTGACTTCTTGATAACCTGCCTGCGTGTTTTATTGTTTGCTAGTTTGCTTGTCTGCTTGACTGCCTTCTTGCCAGCTTGTCTGTCAATCTGCACGAGTTGCCTGCCTGCGTACCTAGCTAGTTGCTTGACTGTTTTATCTTTGTGCCTGCCTACTTGTCTGCGGTTCTGTTTCCCCACTCACTCGCCTGTCTGCTTGTCTGTCTGCCTGTCTGTCTGCCTGCCTGTCTGCTTGCCTGTCTGCCTGCCTGTCTGCTTGCCTGTCTGCTTGTCTGTCTGCCTACCTGTCTGCTTGTCTGCCTGCCTGTCTGCTTGCCTGCCTGCCTGTCTGCCTGTCTGCCTGTCTGCCTGTCTGCTTGTCTGCCTGTCTGCTTGTCTGTCTGCCCGCCTGTCTGCTTGTCTGCCTGCCTGTCTGCTTGTCTGCCTGCCTGTCTGCTTGCCTGCCTGCCTGTCTGCTTGCCTGCCTGCCTGTCTGCATGCCTGCCTGTCTGCTTGCCTGTCTGCTTGCCTGCCTGTCTGCTTGCCTGCCTGTCTGCTTGCCTGCCTGCATGTCTGCTTGCCTGCCTGCATGTCTGCTTGCCTGCCTGCATGTCTGCCTGCCTGTCTGCTTGCCTGCCTGCCTGTCTGCTTGCCTGTCTGCTTGCCTGCCTGTCTGCTTGCCTGTCTGCTTGCCTGCCTGCCTGTCTGCATGCCTGCCTGTCTGCTTGCCTGTCTGCTTGCCTGCCTGTCTGCTTGCCTGCCTGTCTGCTTGCCTGCCTGTCTGCTTGCCTGCCTGCATGTATGCTTGTCTGCCTGCCTGTATGCTTGTCTGCCTGTCTGCCTGCCTGTCTGCCTGCCTGTCTGCCTGGCTGTCTGCTTGCTTGCCTGTCTGCTTGCCTGTCTGTCTGCTTGCCTGCCTGTCTGCTTGCCTGCCTGCATGTATGCTTGTCTGCCTGCCTGTATGTTTGTCTGCCTGCCTGTCTGCCTGCCTGTCTGCCTGGCTGTCTGCTTGCTTGCCTGCCTGTCTGCTTGACTGCCTGTCTGCCTGCCTGTCTGCTTGTCGCTCTGCCTGCATGTCTTCTTGTCTGCCTGCCTGTCTACTTGCCTGTCTGCCTGCCTGTCTGCTTGTCTGCCTGCCTGTCTGCTTGTCGCTCTGCCTGTCTGTCTGCTTGCCTGTCTGCCTGCCTGCCTGTCTACTTGTCTGCTTGTCTGTCTGCCCGCCTGTCTGCTTGTCTGTCTGCCCGCCTGTCTGCTTGTCTGCCTGCCTGTCTGCTTGCCTGTCTGCCTGCCTGCCTGCCTGCCTGCCTGCTTACCTCTTTTTGCCAATAGCTTACTTGTGCCTGATAGACATGTAGATATGGCGTCTTTTCCTATCATACATCCACAGTAAGCGGCAGCGTTCACTACTGCACACGATAGCAACAATCTTTGTGTACTTCTGTGGACCGTTTCATGCCTGCCTTTATTTGTCTGCTGTGGCAGAGCTGCCAAGCAAGGCACGCTGTGCCTACATCTCCTGGCTCTCGGCGGTGGCTCTCGCCGCTCTTTGCTGACGCACTCTGCACTCTTTCGTGCCGGACAAAAGGACTCTCTGGGCAAAGAAAACTCGCCGCAGAAAGGCTTTGGCGATCGCATAAATGTGCAGCGTTTCCCTCATGACCCACTCACGGAGGACAAAGACGATTTTAAAAATTCACCTGGGAATATCTCCCTTCCTCTATTTTTCTATCTCTGTCTCTCAATCCCTCTTTACCTTTTTCTCTCATGTGCACGCCCCTAGGTTTCGTTCAATATCTCCCCTCCCCCACCCCCTCCCCCCCACCGCCCTCTGTCCCCTCAACCCCACCCCTACCCCTTTAAAATGAATTTTTTCTGTCTCCCCCAGCCCCCTCTTCTTTCTTTCCCTTACTAACGCTTCCCCAGCACCCACCCCTTACAACTCCGTTTTCTTACCCTCATCCTCACCCTACCCTCACCCCCAATCTACCCCCTCCCACACCTACTGCATGTCTCTTTGCTGCCAAGTTCTACCCGTACTCACAGCCCTAGCTAGAGAGAGTGTGTGTGCGAGTGCACGTAGCTGTCTTTGAAGAAACTGGCAAGTGCCAACAGTTGCAGGATACTTTCCCTCCAGCAGACGACTTCCAACGGTCATCGATTCATTCCCTGATTCACCAGAGGGCGCTCGAGAGGGGCTGGTGAGTCAGCACCGATCGTTGAGGACCTGAGAGAGAATCTTTCCCACTCCATGTCGTCTGCAGGCGAGACCTTGACTCCGAGTGTGGAGTCAGAGAGGCTCCAAGGCTGTTTGTCACGCCTCACGTCTTGACGAGGGCGAGGTTAAGAGGGGGTGGAGGGGTGGCGACGTTTTGAAGGCGTCGCTGCCGTCTAAAGCAAGAAATAGCTGTGTAAAAGACCGGTTTTTTTTATCATTTCATCGTGGTTCTTTGTTGGTTGAAGTGTAGCGTGGTAGGATCTAATTGCTTTGGTGAATTTTCGAGAGAGCAGAATTCTGTGTTGCCGTCAAACACACATGAAGTACGACCCAGATGAACATTTTACTTTCTGCCCTGTTCACATGATGACAGTTATAGATTAATGAAGCTATGCCGTACGTACCAGTTGAGTCGTAGAAAGAGGTGGTTTATGGAGATATTGTACTTATATGCGATTGTTGTCATGGATCGAGTGGTTTTCCTTTAAATCATTATTTTGAAAATACGACTGGCGTTGTTAATGCCATTCTGCATATTCAGAAAAGACAATTTCGCAACGTTATCAACTCTCGAATAAAAGAGCTAACAAACATGTCAAGAGTGCAGACTGAAATGGGATCACACACACACACACACACACACACACACACACACACACACACACACAAACATACACACAAACACACACACACAAACATACACACACACGCACGCACGCACGCACACACACACACATAAACACACACCAACAAACAAACACACACACACACACACACACACACACACACACACACACACACACACGCACGCACACACCTTGTCGTCTATTCGCCATGCAAGTCTCAAATATTCTCCAAAGCACCTCCTGCTCTGTCCACACAACAGATACAGAGAGAACGACAAAAGACAGCCAAGCCGCTTGATCTTACAAGAGTTCCACGCACCTATCCTACTCACAGGCGATTCTGAGGAAAGCTTCCGCCCCCTGGTGCCTCGCGGGTCCTGCAGCGCGCATGCGCAGACGCTGCAAACGATTACAGATGGCAAATCGGTGTGTAGTCCTAGCCATTCAATTGGCAATGACGAAACTCTTCGTAATTCACTTAGACGGCGCCACGGGAAAGAGTAGTAGTTTAGGCTAGGGCCTCGTTCCTGAGAAAAACCTAGGGCTGGCCTGCCTGGCTCTCTTCCGTTTTACCGCCATCTGCTCTCGGATGACCGCCTTAGTTAGTCTGAAAAAGGTACACTCACACCCCTCGGGCATTTGGTGTGATGCATTATGGGAATGGTCGACCCCAGGGACGAGACTGAGCCACGAGCCTCTCGTGTCGAAAACACGCCGGCAGTGAAACAGAGGCTGGTCGACCTTGGTGCTTTGGCCCGATGGAAGGAATTTGTGGAGCGCTGGATCAGCGCTCGTGAATTTTACGTCCTTCCCGTGCATACCGCTGAGGGGAGAGAGAGCAAGCGTATAGGGTCCAAATAACTAAACGCCCTCTGGGTAATTCGATCGCTGCCTTGTCCCCGACACAAGTGTCTGGTGTTGATCGCGCTGTTCCCGGCAGGGGATGGTGCAGGCCATAACAAGGCTATTCAAATGCTCAGGAATTTTACGTCCCCCCATTGGTGCAGGATTCGCTGGGTGGCTGGGAGTGATGAAGAGGCTTCACTTGCCCCTTCGCCATCTTGATAACCTTACTGAAAGCGAAAATGACATTCGGCGTGGTTTCTCCAGTCTGAATCCCATACACAGCGGCCGTAACAAGGGGGTTTACTGCGGAAGGATGGGGATTTCCTCCACAAACAAGTCTCGTTGTTGGGTGACTCAGGTTGATGTAGAGGCGTTCCTGGCCCTTGGAGCTCTCCATCGTGGCACAGAGAGGTCAGAGGACGTGGCGATGCTGCATGGATATGCAGTAACACTTATCGCACAATCGCCACGACCGCTTCATGGATATTTCATGACATCGTGGCGGAAGAGGCCCCTTGTCATTCATAACCGCAACCGCAAGCCTCTCATGCTCTCGCCATCGGTAAAAGGTCAAAGGTTGGGAAATGCTGTCTATTACCAGGGGCGGGTTTCAAAATGCGAAGATCTCGGTAGATCTACGCAGATCTCGCCAATTGGGCAGTTTCATTCTTTGCTTGCTCGCGAGCCAATCGTAGACGAGGGTAGATTGAGCGAGGCAGTTTGAGCGGTGCCTAGCTAGTGAGATTCAAGATGGCGGACAGCATGAGCATCGTGTCACTAGGAGTGACGTTTTTGGACGAGTCTTCGGTTAACTTCAACTTTCTTGGTTTACGGTAAGGTTTGAGGTTATTGTGTAAATTGAACATTTTTATTACCACTACCTATGCCCTGATAAGTGACTCCTGAGCCTAGTGCAGTCAAAGACCCTATTTACACTACCGCGCACTAGCGATTTTCCTTTACCAAAGGGAGGTCAGAATGTAGAGTTACGTCTCTTTGCGAGAGAATTTTCAATTCGAACTTAATGCAGGATTTCTCACCGTCAACCACACATCGTGCACACAATAAAGAAAAAAATCGTAATCTACTTCAATTGTCCAGCGGAGATTGCAGCGAGGTGACAAATTAAGGCACACATGAGTCAGCGGAGAACGAATTATCGAATATTTTCAGTGTCGAAGCGTCACAAAACATAAACCCTAGTCTCGGTCGTCGCCATCTTGGATCTTCGCTCGCCGCTGGGGTAGTTTCTTTTTTAGCTAGCTCTTACTGCGAAGCAAGATCTTGCAACCAAGATCGACTACCTATTTTGAAACCCGCCCCAGCTCTCACAAACTGAGTCGGTTAATCTGTGACGCAGCAGGGTTTGTACCGATGAGGAAGTAATAGATACGTTGAGCTTTTACTCGACTGAGAAATCTGAACAATGCTGCAAATACTTTGCGGGTTTCAGGTTTCAGATCCGTTGGTATATGGCTGTTTTTGACATTCGCAGAAACATTGTGTAATCCCACGAAGCGAGAAAGGACTACTTACCTAAAATGACCGCAACTGCACTTGATAAACTCGTCATCGCTCTAAGGTTCAAAGAGATCGAGCCAAGACAAAGAGGAAACTCTGTTTTGTGGTCAATTTTAATCAAAACAATTTCGAGCGCAACCCTGTGTGATAAATTAACTATTGCGTACATTTATTATACTCTTTGATCAGAATGACGTTACTTTCCATTTGTCCGCTTCGCAATAAAAAAGAGAGAAGAATTTTGATTCTTTTTGTATGAATAAGTAAATAGGTAGTATTCGTTGTGCACCCTTGAAAAAGGTTACTGAAACGTTAAAAGAAATGTTTCATTGGGATGATTTTGCCTGCTTGCCTGCCTATCTGTCTCACTGTCATTTTCTGTCTGTCTCTGTCTGTCTGTCTGTCTGTCTGCCTGCCTGCCTGCCTGTCTGCCTGCCTGCCTGCCTGCCTGCCTGCCTGCCCGCCCGCCCGCCCGTCCGTCTGTCTTTCTGTCTGTCAATCTGCCTGCCTGCCTGCAGGTCTTTCTGTCCGTCCATCCGTCCGTCCGTCCGTCCGGCATTCCGACCGGCATTCCGTCCGTCCATCTGTCCGTTCGTCCGTCCGTCTGTCCTTCCGTCTGTCTGTCGTCTGTCAATCTGTCTGTCTGCCTGCCTCTCTCTCTCTCTCTCTCTCTCTCTCTCTCTCTCTCTCTGTGTGTGTGTGTGTCTGTCTGTCCCCCCCTCCTCTCTCTCTCTCTCTCTGTCTTTCACTCTCTCTCTCTCTCTCTTTCGCTCTCTCTCTGTCTTTCGCTCTCTCTCTCTTTCTCTCTGTCTTTCGCTCTCTCTCTCTCTCTCTCTGTCTTCGCTCTCTCTCTCTCTCTCTCTCTCTCTCTCTCTCTCTGTCTTTCACTCTCTCTCTGTCTTTCACTCTCTCTCTCTGTCTTTCACTCTCTCTCTCTCTCTCTCATTCTCATATTACCATACACCTGACCTCTTTCCTCCCGCTTTTCAGAGGACTTGTGTCCACGACAGGAAGAAGCCTGTAAATGATGCGTCTTCTTACAGTGCACAACTGGCTTCTCCCATCACCCTTGACAAGGACCTGTCCCTCCAGGCTCTAGAACACTTGTGGCCAACTTGGAAGAAGTTTGCTGTCTGTTGCCGAGGTCTAGCCAAGTCTTTTAGCCCTATGCTGCCATACTTGCCTGAAAAAATGTCAAGTGAAGTGCTGTCCACACCATAAAAATGTTGCTGGCACAACTGAGATGCTGTGAATGTAATCATTTTTGTGAGAGACAACATTGCAATTATGATTTCCATATGCTTGTAATGGAGACTTATCGTGCTCAATTATACAGCATTTTCGTGTTCAAAGTACGCAGTTGATATGTGCTTTCAGCAAACTTGCAGTGTTACTGACAACACTGCGATCATGCAGACAATATATATACATGCTCTCTTCTGACATTTAATAGTCTCTGTGTACTCTTCCGGGGTTATTCTTGATGGCAGTGCCTCCTAGAATGGACGTGACAGTGATAAAGAGCTACAGGTAAAAGGGATAGCGATGGGGCGTGTGTTGGGAACAGGAGCCAAGCTGCAAGAAAGACAAGTGCTTCCCCCCATCTTGCCCAGGCAAGCGAATCTCCCTGAGAGTCCTTGCACACCCGCAATACAGGCGCTGGGTAAGCGTTTAAGGACGACGTTTATAGTGCCATCCCCAACGACCATTGCCGGACGCAGTAACTCACCCCCAGTCCACGGCCTGCCCTCCCAGACACTATCCGAGGTCATTCACGCAGAAGCCGTGAATGTCTCGACTCTAGCCGCTATGGGCCAATGTCATGACTGCTGACATGATGGCCCACGCTGGATTACGAATGGAAACGACGACTGCTGTCACCGTTCCATAGGGAGGGATCAGAATGCCTCCACAAAAGTCCCCGGATTACAAGGCCCGTCGTCACCATCGGCAGGTAGCCCTGAAATGTGTCTGTGTGGGCTCTGTATCTTGTCATCTAGCCCCCTGGACGAAGCAGCGACTGGATAGACTTCTCTCTTGGCCGTGGCATAATGTCGCAGACTGCTTTTGTTATCCGTTACAGGATGGGCAGCTTTGGGAACCTTCGGCTGTGGCAGCGGCAAGATCAAAAGCATTAACAACTGGCGAGCTCTCGGACAACGCAAACCCCCGCCAAGGCAGCCACAGCAGGGGAGGTAATCAGCATACAGCGGCGTTGAAAGATCGGTGATGATGGCTGGGATTTCATGATACTGACGCGATGAAAAACAGCAGTGTACATATAGTGGCTTAAAATGGACGACATCGATCAAATTCCAGTTGACAACCATGGGGTGGGCAAGGCAGCGCTGTAGCAGGTCAGATGGGCTATGCTGGAATGGCGACCTGTGTCATTTAAGACGTTGTTCCGCTAACATGTGAAGGTTAGTTTATATTAACGCTTATAGCGGTCCATGAGGGTAGGAACGTACACGCTGGCCTACGGCCCACTGAAAAAATAAATAGGGTTCTAATTCCAAAACTAGTCAACAGATGACTTCCAAAATTTAATGGATTGTTCCTTGAGTGAGACCTTGATCTTGCAGCAAATTTGATCAGAATCCGTTTTGAACTTTTAAAATTTAATTTGCACACAATAACGTACACACCAACCAACCCTTGGCGGATACAGACATTAGTACCACGCATGTCTAATACTGCTTGAATCAAAAATCGGGTGTCTCGAGATCACAAAGAGACGTTTACAAAATTTTGAACCCGCTCTACCGAAAAGATGCCAGAGAGCGTGATAACGTAGGACACAAAACAATCACTCTAACAGAAACACCACCTACAGTTCATATGCTCCCCCTCTCCCCTCCCTTCCTCTTCTCCCCGTTCATCAGAAAATCTGACACACTAAAAAGTGGTGAAGACGGCAAAAAAACTATACTCTTCTTCTATTTCGAAGATATACATCAATTTAATATGCTGAAGCATCAAACCACAGAAACAATCTGCTATGCTGTCATCCTTGAAGGTCGACCAGAGACTAGGCAAGGACCTTATTGCTTTCATCGCATTCACAACGGTAAATTACGCAACAAAATCGATATCAACGGATTGGTTTCCTTCGTTGAAATAAAATCTTATTCAGCAAAATAAGTCGTGGAGACAGAGCCTGAATTATTCACTCTCGGCAAGTGAGTTGACCCCCAATGACGTAAGGAGACGCTGGGTCAACTGCGGTGCCTCACGGGAGCCTAGGCCACGAAAAGATGGAGGTTCAGGCAGAAGAGTGAGGACCGCAGGGGATGCGACACTGACGGTGACGGATTACAGTTCGCACTGCAGAAGCCTTCGTCTTCTTCCACGGCGTCGTTCGGTCGACTCAAGGGGTATTTGTTCTGGAGGAAACCACAAAGAAAGGCTAGAGAAAGAAAGTAGCGTCGGCATGCGTGCATAATGAAGGAAGTGAAGCAACGAGGAGGAACTTGTGGTCATGAGAAACACCGGCTTCGCCACAGGCCGTCTAATTCAACCCTCCTCCATTGCACTTTTCTTTCCCGTCTTTCCGGGAACTAATGGATGTCCCCCATGAGGGAACAGTGATCTCTCACTTTGCGTTCGCTCCTCTCAACTCCATCTTCGACCTTTTGGGGCTCTTTCCGCCCGCAGCGAGGTCACGAGGTCAGCGACCTCTGACGCTTCCCTACTTCCGCCAAGGGAAATAACTGTCACCCACTTGGCCTCCTCTGAGGCAGTCATGCCACAGGCTCCATCACCAAAGAGTCGTACATTTCGAACGCTTGTCAATCCTCAGGCAATTCATTTGTTGGTCCTCGAGAGAGTAGAGATATTAATAGATGTCTGCCAAGATTCATAGACCCGCTGCAGAGGCCCTGGCCACGTACTGGCGAGGTAGATGCACGTAGTGTGATGAAGCAAATGTTGATGGAACCCGTAAACGTAGACGTGCGATTGACAATAGGCAAGGAATGATGCTGTATTCTCTTGGAACTCAACGTGATGTCTGCGGCATTGTCTGTTTACGATGTGGAAGTGGAAAACGCAAGCTCCTGATGCGACGGATGCTAAAAGATGTATCATTGTGTATGATAAGTGTATACAATCGTAAATGTGTATCAAATAATAAATGCTTAACATGGAAACCACACCAACACTCGGTTTTGTTACTTGGGAAGGAATGCAATGTGGGTTAAGCACAGTGCCTAAGGGTGTGTTTTAACTGGGCGAGGCTTCGGCCCACTATGCCGAAGTTTTGACTTCGCGTAAGTGATTTTGGGGTTCACCAAGTGTCCAAAGTTCGAAGCAGACTTCGGTAATCATGATCTTCGAAATACGATGTACGCTTGGACGAAGTAACCCTAAGCGGAGTCCTGATTGGCGACAGTTACAAGATAGCGTTTTCGTTTGGGAGTCGCGCAATGTCTAGGAAGTAACTTTCATCGACCTCTGCCAATTCGTACAGCTTGTTCTTAATTGACAAATAAATCTTGGCTAATATTCACCAAGTCTTGGCAAATTACTTATTGGCAAACATTCGGCAACTATTGCGCCAAGTCTTGACAAATCTTCAGTTTCTCAATAGAATGACGAAACCAAGCCAGGACCTTGCAGAACAAAGGACATTTGCAATATGGCATCGATCGGTATCATGCCGATACCGTAAGTGTGCAATGGCTGAAAATGTAAACGAAGCGACATTTTTTTCCGCCAGTGTGCTCTGAGGGGATCTCACGAATATCTCGCGCCATTAGCTATTGGCATTACCTGTCGAGCCAATATCCCAAGTCTTGGCAAATATTTGTCAAGTCTTGGCGAAAACTAATTAAGAACCGGAACACTTGACCAAATATTCAGCGAATATATCCCAAGACTCGGCGAATTTTGACCGAATACTTGGCTAGTATTTGCCAAGACTTGGCGAACTCCAGGTAAGAACCGGCTTTATGCAACAGTCTCTAAGCTCGTCCGCTACGTCCTCTTCGGTCTTCGTTCATTCGGGCGCTTCGCCCAGTTAGAGAACACCTTAAGGACGCAATTCAAGAATCCCTGCAGCGATGAATACCGCAACTGCTGGCTGCGTAACTACTGCAATGTGAACGCTTGTAAGAGTCCAGCATGTAACACAGGCGTGCTAATTGTGACGAGAGGCCGTAGGTGATCCCAAAACATTTCATGCATGATGGATGGGTGGGTGAATGGATGGGTGGGTGGATGGATGGATGGATGAATGGATGGATGGATGGATGGATGGATGGATGGATGGATGGATGGATGGATGGATGGATGGATGAATGGGTGGATGGATGGATGGATGGATGGGTGGATGGATGGATGGATGGATGGATGGATGGATGAAGTTTTACGCCTGTCAGCCTTTGTAGGCTAAATAAAGTCATTGATCACGAAAATGATAGAGCTGCTTGGATTAAGAGCAAACCAAGTCACAATTTCCCTAATCATTTGCCTCTGATGAATGGCGCACCGAGACGCGGTGGGTCTGTTCTCACCCCAACCCACAGGGGGTCTGTTCTCACCCCCAACCCACAGGGGGTCTGTTCTCACCCCCAACCCACAGGGGGTCTGTTCTCACCCCCAGCCCACAGGGGGTCTGTTCTCACCCCCAGCCCACAGGGGGTCTGTTCTCACCCCCAACCCACAGGGGGTCTGTTCTCACCCCCAACCCACAGGGGGTCTGTTCTCACCCCCAACCCACAGGGGGTCTGTTCTCACCCCCAACCCACAGGGGGATCATTTAATGTTGAAACTGCTCTTCCCTACAGTTTGAAATATAATTCAGTCTACTGATCATGTCACGACAGTATTGCCCCTCGATCCATCGAGATTGTATTTACATATAGAATGGCTTGTTGCGATAGCGAGGGAGTAGTAATTTTAACTGTGCTCTCTCTCTCAAAGGGAGGCTGTAACCATATATTTCTACATCCTTTTGCCCCGAGAGCACTGAACTCTTGACCCACAATTTTGTTGTTGGTTTTATCCTCATCTCAGTTTCTCCCCTCTCCCCTACTCTCTCTATTTTCCATTTTCTCTGGCACGCTCTCGCACGATGCGTTAACAATATAAAAAACATCATTCTGAGTTATGTAACTACAATAAATATATATTTGAGGCCTATGGGGAAAAAAGACTGATCAATGTTTCCCCAAACCTCCCGAGGGAAAAAGTTTGTTTTGCTTTTTAACTCTCGTGAGATGAAGAGACAACGCCTGCCAGCGCCATTTTCATCATGACGGTCATGTCCAAGATTACGACAAGGATGCATAGCACGACGCCTCTTCTTGCCAAAGACTCCTGCAGGCTGGCTCCGTCTCATCCTTGCCAGCTCATTTCCAGCAGCCGCAAGGGCGATGCAAGTAAAGCAAGCGGCCAGTGCAAGATGGCGGCCACTGCGTGTACAAAAACGTATTCCAAAGGTCAAGGTCGCTAATCGGTTCCCGTCGGAGTGACCCCAAAGGTGTCATTCAAAGTTTATGCAGAAACATGCGTGTATGTGTATTTGCATGTATGCATCTGTATGTACGCGCATGTGTGTACACCTGCGTATGTATATCATGTTGTGCGTCTGTCTGTCAACGTGTCTGGAGTCTCTCTATGCTGCCCCCAGCCTGCCCGCCTGCTTGTCTCCTCGCCTGCTTCCTTGCCTGCCTGCCTGCCTGCCTGCTTGCCTACCTGCCTTCCTATCTGGCTCTGCGCCTACCTCCCTGCCTGCCTGCCTACCTGCCTTCCTGTCTGCCTGCCTACCTGCCTTCCTGTTAGTCTGCCTGCCCCCTGCCTACCTGTCTGTCTGCCGTCCTTCCTTCCTGCCTGTCTGCCTGCCTGTTTGCATTCCTTTCTGTCTGCCTTCCTGCCTGCCTGCCTGCCTGCCTGCCTGCCTGCCTGTCTGTCTGTCTGTCTGTCTGGTTTATCTGGTTTGTCTGGTTTGTCTGTGTCTCTCTATTACGCCTCTTACTTAACATGTATACGATGTGATGGTATTCGATGATAGATATTCGAAGCTTACAGTATATGCGAGTACTCGTTCAGCTCCTACGATGAACGTCTCTTTAAATTTTAATGTGGTGAACTATTTTGGGGAAAAGTGTGAAATTCCATCATTTGAGGAAATATGTTGCACCACTAGAAAATGCAAGTCGGACAAGGAAAAGATAATGTACTTTCGAGCTGGGTCATTGCATGCCTAATGGAAACCGAATTCCTGACGTTGATATGCCTGCATGCATTAGTGTAAATGATGAACTGACAGATAACGGTCGATGTCATGGGGTATGGAGGCAGCTTTGGACACGCGCCAGCAATGAAGATAGACCAACACGAACTTTATTTGAATGAAGCACATTATAGAACAGAATGCAGTTATCACAAGGACAAAAACGATAGCATATTGCAATAACAGTCTGGCTTGTCAGGGTACATCCAGCACTTCGTCCTGCTTTTTGAATGTGTAGAATGTATATTAGGTGACGAAGGCTATAATGGACACAGCCTTTGTACTCGTAACGTTTGCAACGTGAAGGGGCGAAAAACGGTCACAAAAAGGATGTGCACTTCTTGATTACATGCATACGGGGTTTTGTTTTGGGCTATTACGATACGCTCGATAATACCAGATAACAAGTGGTCTATCTCTTTTTATAGAAGTAAAGTATCTGACTGAGACGAAAAAAACTCATGCCTTACATTTCTTGTGGATTTGTCATCATTTCAAAAAGCAGTTTGTCCTTCAAGTCAGGCGTGAGCATCCGTAAATTAATCTGCTCTACTTCTGCCTTCATTCTCCACGCATGCCACGAAATGACAAACTTCCTGTATGGGAAATGTCAATCACCTGCAGCCTTCGGCATCTGTGACAGACTATGTAAGAGTGAAGAATGTCCAATTACCCTTTTTTGAATTCCACGTGGCGCTTTTTCACCAACCACGTCGGGTCTTAAAGACGGGAATTCTGCATCTCAATCAGCGGATGACGTGGCAAATAAATGACATAGATTTCAAACTGGCACAAAATGGCGCGCAGGAAATCATCTTCAACAAATCAAAGACCGTATTTAAAAAAAACTCTGCATCAAGGTAATTCATTACTGAGTTTCTTCATAGTTAAGACTTTTGATTTGTTTGTCAGCATACATGTCTAGGAAACC
>JAWQFJ010011734.1:30000-42500 GCA_034096865.1 Theodoxus fluviatilis
ATCAGATCACACCGCAACAATCAGATCACACCGCAACAATCAGATCACACAGCAACAATCAGATCACACCGCAACAATCAGATCACACAGCAACAATCAGATCACGCAGCAACAATCAGATCACGCAGCAACAATCAGATCACACCGCAACAATCAGATCACACCGCAACAATCAGATCACACCGCAACAATCAGATTACACCGCACCAATCAGATCACACCGCAACAATCAGATCACACAGCAACAATCAGATCACACAGCAACAATCAGATCACACAGTAACAATCATATCACACCGCAACAATCATATCACACAACAACAATCAGATCACACCGCAACCCATGAAGGGCAACGATCCAACTGCAAAGCGACGCAAAAAGGGCAAGTATCAAGTCACACGTCAATCACTGCAATGCAACGATCCGACTTCAAGGCAATTCACTCAATACACGCCGCAATACAAGGCAACAATTAAGTCACACGACAAGCACTGCATAATAGCAATGTAACTTCAAGGCAATACAATGTATACGCGTGGTAATACACAAGGCAACAACCAGGTCACACGACAGTGGTGTTGGACATTGACCTTCCTGCTGTATTGGCAGAGACGGATGGAGCCTCTCCAAAACCAGTAAGTGTCGTGGGAGGAAGCGCGGAGCGAGATCAGCAATGGGATCCCTGGCGGGGAATCTTGGAGCACAGAGGCGAAGTGTCAGACTGCCAGCCTCTCCATTTCCCTGTCTGGTTCTTTTCTGCCATCCTGGCACTCACAGTGGCAGCTCTGTTTCCTTCGCTGCTGCCTTCCTCTCCAGTCTGCAGTCTCTGGGGACCTGACAGCGGCCTCCCCATTTTCATCCCTTTTCTACCTGTTGTGACATCCCCCCTTCCCCCATCTCTCTCTCTCTCTCTCTCTCTCTCTCTCTCTCTCTCTCTCTCTCTCTCTCTCTCTCTCTCTCTCTCTCTCTCTCTCTCTCTCTCCCTCCATCTCAAGAAAACCGGGTTCATTTCCAGCTACCACCACACCATCTGGAAAAATCAGACGACTCCTCGTGGGGAACTCCGATCTCAGACATGTCAGTCGGCGACGACTAAATCCAACTGGTGCTACTCACATTCGCACCCTCCATGGATCCACAGTCAAAGACTTGATTGGTGCCCTTGGCTTGTGTCACCCTCGAGATGATATGGCTAGTGTGGTGGTGCACACTGCACCAAGCGAAAGCCCCAGTAACGTCGACTCATCCATAAAGGACTATGAGAATATAACCTCCCTAATTCGTCGGGTGCTCCCTGAAGCTGCAGTAGCACTCACTGCAATCATACCCAGACGAATGAACACAGTCCAGATGATCTCCTCTCTGAACAAGCACCTCCTAGAGATCTGCAAAAAGAAAAATATAACTCTTCTTTATGAGCTGCGCTTTTGGACTCAGATGGAACCATCGACTCTCGTTTATTTTCAAATAACAGGCACATCAACGAGAGAGGAACTGCAGTCTTACTACGTCAGATCGCAAGGTTTCTGAGTCAGGATCCACTTCCTGCAAGATCCACCGCCATTGCTCATGGGACGGAAAAGAAGAGAACAAAACTGGGACACCAGCAAGCAGAATACATTTACAATACAGAATTTCCTCCTCTCCCTCGGAAACGGCAGTTGAACCATTCCGGCCCTGCAACACGGCCAGAGCAAATTCATAGCATTCCAAACAGCAAGGACGCTTGTCTGAACAACAACACTGATAAACTAAATGACATAGTACAGACAGGTAGAATACAGACAGTCACTGACCCTAACCTCAACAAGGACGTACTGCCTACTGTGACGGAGAAGAAACCACAAAACACCAACACTTTGTGTCCCGGCCAAGCACCCCTTAGATGTCAAACAGAAAATGTAGAGGTGCACGCAACTCAACCTTTGGTTCCTGAGTGCAGAATGCCCGCTACTTTCAGATTGCTCCACCAAACCATCCCTCAAAATCCTCTGATGGCCCCCTATCTACACTTTCATTCTTTTTCCCCCATTCTTTCCTCCATACATGCAGTGGAAATATCCTCATCCCTTCAATTGTCTCCGTCCAGTACCAACAGTGTGAATACCAGTTGGCTACAGTATTCTTCGATGGATTTTTGGCGTGAACGATGAATACTTTGCCCACGTGATTTCTTTCTTTCTTTCTCTTTCCATCCAATCCAGTGACAGTTAGGTATCATTATAAACAATCATGGTCCATAAACAAAATTTGCATATAGGACATATAAATGTATATCATTTATACAATAAAATGACGGACATTAGTGCTCTTATTCAGAATGAACAGTTAGGCATTCTTGGAATAAGTGAATCTCGCCTTCACAGTGAAGTCAGTGATGAAGCAATTGGAATATCAGGATTTGACATCGTACGACGCGATCCTGTGCTACCTGGGCACACTGGGTTAGCAATCTACATTAACTATGACCTACGAAACTTTATTTATAGAAGACATGGCATTGAATCATCAAGTGTTGAGTGTATTTGGTTGGAGCTGAAATAATCTTCAAAGACTTCTCTTCTCCTGGGATTCTTGTACAGAAACCCTGCCTCCACCTTCTGTTGGTATGATGAATTCGTAAGCATAATGGACAAAGTGAGTGCTCTTGGAAAATATATTCTTCTTCTTGGTGACTTTAATATAGACTAGGCAAAAAAAAAAATTGGTGTGGTTAAGGTAACATAGCCAAAAAAAATAGGGTAGGTAGGTCGGCAATAACTTTTTTTTTTTAATAACTTTTTATTTCTCGTGGAAACCAAATTAAACCTACTCGACTTGGAAATAAGTGTGCGAACAGACAGAGGATATTCCCTTTGAACAATTTTGACTTAACTTCTCTTGGAATTATGTAAAGAAAAGCATTGACTTACCAGTGAAGATATGTGGCTGATATGAGATTGTCTGTCCTGCTAGTGTCAGTATCATGTGACCAACCATCGGTGCCCCTAACGTGAACCAGATGTAATTGAAATGCATAATGAACTTGTGAGCACTGCATGTTGATCATCCTCTTCATCTTCCTCACTCTCGGCTTGAAAAACTTCACATTTGAAATGTATCGCCTTCAGTTCAAAAACGTGTCCCCGACCTCTCCAACAGTCAAACCCCAAGCCAACTCAAACCCATCCCCATCTGCTTTGCACGTGGTCACATCACCAGAGCTGCCAAGTGCTACGATTTAGGCGTAGCATGCTACGATTTCGCCGTGCTTGCTATGATGCTACGATCGTCAGGGAAAAACTACGATTTTTCAAAGCCTGGAACTGAACTTTTGACCGTCACGAAGAACCCCCACTCCCCACCCCCCACCCCACACACACACCCCGCTTTATGCTGGCGGTTCAGCGCTGAGCGTCGAACTGAACTTTTGACCGTCACGTAGAACCCCCCCCCCCCCTCCCGCCCCCCCCCCCCTCCCCAGCTTCACGTCGGCAACTCAGCGCTCAGGGACTTGACAGCCCAGCCCTCAATCCACAACTTTGATATTTAAAAAAACTTAAACATTTTCAATAAAAAGATGTAGGGTCGGCGCCCCAGAATAGGGTAGGTCGGGTTACCGTAACCACACCATTTTTTTTTTTGGCCCTACCTAAAAATTAACGGTGCATGGAATTCAACTATCCTGCTCTTTATACTCAAGCAATTGGTTCATTCAGCCACTAGGGTCACTCAGTCAACATCGACTCTTATTGATCACATATATGCCACCAACATCCACCTGGTACAAAGCAAATGGGTGCCAAGAATGGGCATTTGTGATCATTTTCCAATCATCTGCTCCTTGCACGCTAAACTCTCCAAAAGCAAAAAACGCGATCATTCATATCTGACCTATAGATCGTTCAAAAACTTTGATGCCAAAACCTTTTGTTCTGACCTCCAAAAGACACACTTCCATGAAGTCCAATATCACACCGATGCAAACTGTGCACTTCAGCTTTGGTACAACACATTTCTAGGAGTAATTAACAAACACGTTCCGATCAGAAGAAAACGCGTGCGTCATCCAACGCTGCCACCATGGTTAACCAAGGAAGTAATGCAAGCAATGTCCCTCAGAGATAAACACAGGAAAAGCAATGATTTCGTTGCATACAAAAAAAGAAGAAATGCAGTTAAAAGCTTAGTGAGGAAAGCAAAGAAAGAATATTTTCAGAAACTTTTAACTGATAACAAAAACATCACCTCAGTATGGAACGCCATAAATACCTTTACCAAACGAAACGGAGCTAAAGCTCCCTCATCATGCCCATCCGATGATGTTAATAACTGCAATAATCACTTCCTTTCTGTGGCTGAAAAGTTATTCCCTCGAGATAGCAACCATAATTTCCAATCTGAAACAGCATATCTCCTAGAATTCTGCCAGGAGAGACTATTGTCTTCATTGGAATTTGAGATTCCTCTTCTTGCTGTTCATGAAGTTGGCAGATTTATTGAAAAACTCAACCCAAAAACAACAGGACCTGATGGCATCAATAGCCTTCTTCTCAAACTCTCTCTTCCATATGTAATCGACTCGCTAACATACATATATAATTTGTGCATTAGCAAGCAAAACTTCCCAGATGAATGGAAAAAAGCTAAAGTTATCCCTCTACCGAAAGTGAAAACTCCCACAAGTCTAGATGTCTTCCGACCCATATCAGTTCTATCAATTTTATCAAAACCAATTGAAAAGCACGTTCACAAACATCTGTGGGCATTTCTTGATCGGCACAGTCTTCTACACCCCCTTCAATCGGGCTTCCGACCAACACTCCTGCCATACTGCATTATCCCACCTGATAGACACCTGGCTGCACGCCATTAACACCTCGAAAGTGATAAGGTCTGTCTTCCTAGATTTCAGAAAAGCCTTTGACATGGTACATCACAACAAAATATTTACAGGAACTTCCCGACCCTTCAAACTTGTTTAGAATATACACCAGTTCCTGCCAGCCTACCCCCCAGTGCTCTCCCCTCTTGCATGAGTACACGGTTAGCCCCTCAGCCTCTACTCGCTTGTTGAAACCATGTTTTTTTGACAGGCGGAGATGGGCGAGCATGCTTTGGGGTTGGACGATGTTCGAGGCGCAGTGCCGTGGTTCATTCCCTGGGATGAAGTAATCTGGATTTATTGAAATATGGTACAGCACGGCATACTATTGGATAAACTGGCTCTTTACTATCATGGTCACACAACTGTAAAGTTTTTTCAGTCATTCCTGGATAATCGACAATAATGCGTCCAATTCGATGGACACGTTTCCAAGTATGGTATTCTAAAAGCGGGTGTCCCACAGGGATCTGTACTAGGTCCCCTTTTATTCTGCTTATTCATAAATGACCTACCCTTGCATGTCACAGATAGAAAGGTCTCCTGTAACATGTTAACAGATGATACAACGATGTCTACCGTGGACAGCTCAACCGAAACTGGGCAGATAAACTCCAAAAGAGTCTTGATGAAAAATGTTGCTGGTGTCTTTTAAATCATATGGTCCTCAACCCGTCCAAAACCAAGTATATGGTGATAACCACAAGGCACAAACATCAACTACATCCTTTGTCACTCCCACTCTCACTTGATGCTGGACCGATAGAAAAGGTGAAAGAACACAAAGTGCTTGGGGTGATGATTGACGAACAGTTAGACTGGAACTCACACTTAAATCTGATGTGCAAAATGATTTCAAACTATCTCTTTCTACTGTCAAAGCTGAGGCACTTTGTAGACACGGAAACCTGCAAAATCTTTTTCAGTGCCCACATCGTATCACACATCAATTACGCATCAACATTGTGGGATAACTGTAGTGAAGCTAATTTGAAGAGAGTTGATTCACTATACAGAAGAGCTTCTAAGCTTATGGACCCAAATAAATCTCTCAGCACTGAAAAGAAAATGGAAATGTTTGACATTTTGCCTCTCCATAAGCATCTGCAGCTCAATAAGTGTGTGCTTGTGAAAAAGGTAAAATATGGCCGAACACTAGAATATTAGAATATCTAACCAAACTATTTGAGCAGTCATCATTCAGAGGACATGACAAATTTCTCCTGCCTCAGCCTCGCATCGATTTGTTCAAATCGAGCCTATCTTACTCTGGGCCTGCTCTGTAAAATACTCCCTGATGACATAAAATGTATCAGATCTTTGCCTATGTTCAAAGACAAAATTCGCACTATTCTCAGGCATCATCCTATGACATAGTTTTCCACGCTTTCATCTGACGTCTAGACAGTGGAACGGCTAAGTGTGTATCCTACATTGTCCATTCTTCACATATGCTTACTTCAGGCCACCCCTGGCTGAACTATTGGAGGGGTTCCGGCTGATTGGGGGTGGGGAAGTAGGGGAGGGAGTGTACACCAAGAGGCTTTGGCCTACATGTATGTTATTTGTTTTTAACATTTGGATGTTTAGAAAATAGTTTTTTTTATGTATATGTCATTGTAGCTACTTCAAGTTACATATTTAAATTTTGCTTCTCTGGTACACTATCTACCATTTTAGTATGCTTCAGAAATTGTACATGTATAATTCTTGCGATAATTAGACTGACTCTCTCTCTCTCTCTCTCTCTCTCTCTCTCTCTCTCTCTCTCTCTCTCTCTCTCCTCTCTCTCTCTCTCTCTCTCTCTCTCTCTCTCTCTCACCCTCCCTCCCTCTTACTCTCATACTCTCTTCCCTCATACCCCCCCCCCCCCCCCAGCTCCCCCCTCCCTCCCTCTCTCTCTCTCTCTCTCTCTCTCTCTTCTCTCTCTCTCTCCTCTCTCTCTCCCTTCCTCTCTCCCTCCCTCCCTTTTACTCTCACACTCTCTTCCATCCCCTCCCCCCCCAGCTCTCCCCTCCTCCCCCCCCCCCCCCCCTCTCTCTCTCTCTCTCTCTCTCTCTCTCTCTCTCACCACACTTGAATATTTTGCCTCCAGGGGTGAATGTAAGAAAGGCACTACTGCCTAATTCACTACCCTTGTAAAATAAAGTTCGGTCGTTCGTTCTCTCTCTCACTCTCTCTCTATCTCTCTATCTCTCTCTCTCTGTCTCTCTCTCTCTCTGTCTCTCTCTCTGTCTCTCTCTCTCTCTGTCTCTCTCTCTGTCTCTCTCTCTCCCCTCTCTCTCTGCGTGTGTGTATGTGTGTGTGTGTGTGTGTGTGTGTGTGTGTGTGTTTGTGCGTGTGTGTGTGCGTGTGTGTGTGTGTGTGCGAGCGCTCGCGCGCACCTACGCGCGCGCGTTAATCGGTCGGTAGGTCTGTTGGTCGAACTGATTGTTTGTCTGTGTATGTGGTCGACTATGCACGTATGCGTGCGTTTAAACATATCCTTATCTGTGTCTGTAAATGGACCCGAATCTGTTTGACTGTGCATGTGCGTTTGTGTCTGCCTGCGCGTATGTATTTGTCTATGTTGCCTCGGAGAGCGGCTGCATGACTGCATATGCGCGCGGGCGCGTGTGTATGTATGGTGTGTGTCGATGTGCGCATCTGTGTGCGCACCAGAGCAAATGTGCATGCAAGAATGCGTGCATACCATATTTGTGTGTGTATGTGTGCGGGCGCGCGCGCATGTGCGTGCGTGCTACGGAAGTGTGTGTAGATATACATGTATGTGTGAGCATGCGAGCGCCAACTGCTAGGCTAATGTATGAATCATTCGTGAACAGCTGTCTTACAAAATCTGCAGTAACGACGATAATAATGAGATTTGCATTTCTTTACATCACATAAAAACATAATAGCAACAACCTGAAAGCCTGGAGAAGCAAAGGTGAATGCCGCAAAAATAACAATACTCCTCTATATTAGGATGAGTAAACTGCCATCTTTTGTCGCGATACATCTGTAGACTGCAGAACCAGACGTTAACAAGTTTACAAAAGTTATCCAGCAAGTAGCGACATACCCCACCCACGCACTCACCCCCACCCCACTCTCCATCCCCCTAAAAAAATCATCCTCTGCATGTGCGATGTATAACGAGCATAGAATTGTATGTAAAGTTGATGGTGATGCATGCATGACACTCTATGATAGCGAAATTTCCGGATGGCTTTGGTACTCAGCCAGTCCTAGAGTTCTCCAAATGGAAGTAGCCACACTCATCAGCTGGAATCCCTCGTCACGAGGCTTTCGGGGTCGGCTTTTCATCCTCGATCGCGGGCGGTCCCAGACTGCACTAGATCTCTGAAGGTGTGTTTTAATCGGGCGTAGTACCCGAAGTGAAGGAAGACCGCAGTGGACTCCGCGAACTCGTGTTCGGAGAGTGTTGCATTCAAACTGGTCGTTGTGGACTCCGCGAACTTGTGTTCGGAGAGTGTTGCATTCAAAGTGGTCGATGTGGACTCCGCGAACTTGTGTTCGGAGAGTGTTGCATTCAAAGTGGTCGATGTGGACTTCTCGAACTTGTGTTCGGAGAGTGTTGCATTCAAAGTGGTCGATGTGGACTCCGCGAACTTGTGTTCGGAGAGTGTTGCATTCAAACTGGCCGATGTGGACTCCGCGAACTTGTGTTCGGAGAGTTTTCATTCAAACTGGTCGATGTGGACTCCGCGAACTTGTGTTCGGAGAGTGTTGCATTCAAACTGGCCGATGTGGACTCCGCGAACTTGTGTTCGGAGAGTGTTGCATTCAAACTGGTCGATGTGGACTCCGCGAACTCGTGTTCGGAGAGTGTTGCATTCAAACTGGTCGATGTGGACTCCGCGAACTCGTGTTCGGAGAGTGTTGCATTCAAACTGGCCGATGTGGACTCCGCGAACTTGTGTTCGGAGAGTGTTGCATTCAAACTGGCCGATGTGGACTCCGCGAACTTGTGTTCGGAGAGTGTTGCATTCAAACTGGTCGATGTGGACTCCGCGAACTCGTGTTCGGAGAGTGTTGCATTCAAACTGGTCGATGTGGACTCCGCGAACTCGTGTTCGGAGAGTGTTGCATTCAAACTGGTCGATGTGGACTCCGCGAACTCGTGTTCGGAGAGTGTTGCATTCAAACTGGTCGATGTGGACTCCGCGAACTTGTGTTCGGAGAGTGTTGCATTCAAACTGGTCGATGTGGACTCCGCGAACTTGTGTTCGGAGAGTGTTGCATTCAAACTGGTTAATGTGGACTCCGCAAACTTGTGTCGGAGGGTATTGAATTTGAACTGGCCGAAGTGGACTCCGCGAACTCGTGTTCGGACAATGTTGCATTCAAACTGATCGATGTGGACTCCGCGAACTCGTGTTCGGAGAGTGTTGCATTCAAACTGGTCGATGTGGAGTCTAAAATGAAAAGTACAGGTGGTGGTGGGGCGCGAGTTAGGGGATGCTTAGATGTGATTATTTTATTGCATTACATAAGACGAACATGGATACAGTAATTACAATAATGAGAAATTAAACTGAACTTTCCATTCAATGTTTGATTAAAAATACAACCATGCGATAAAACGCTGTTGTAAACAACCTCCTACGAGCTGGAGGTAAACATATACCTACAGCATCACCCTATGCGATTCATGAAAGGCGAATAACTAGGAAATCTTAAGCTTAACTTACTTTTACACGCTCGTGGTTGTTCGTGGTCAACGACCTTACGTGTCCTACAAAGACTGATATACGCTTAACTTCCACCCTTCACTCTTTGAAAACTTGTTGGCCTTCTGGCGTTGGTCAATAAAATATTAACTGTACTTGCCGCACATACTGGCACAGCGGAAGAACTGTTATCGCCTAATGTATGGTCACGTTTCTACCTCCCTTTTAGTTCTTTCCTTCTATCTGCCGCTTGAAACTTACTGTGCTGACTAAAACAGAATGGGTACCGTCAGACGCCCAGTTGCAATAATTCTGTGCAGCTTATTTACCCTTTAGATTATTCCAAATACAAATTAAAAAATGATACGTCATTAACGCCTCTCGGATATTTTTTTGCAAACTAAATGCGCCATGAAAGCGTATTTTTTTGGCAAGTACTTGCCGTTTTACAAATGTTTCCAATAAGTACTCTGCCACAGCCCACAAGCGTACCTGCACCTCGGAAACTACTTCCATCTCTCAGTCGATTGCACACACGCACATGAATATACAAACACACATACACACACGCGCGCGCGCGTGCGCACGCACACATACATACACACACACGCTCACATGTGCGCGCACGAAAATGCGCTCTCTCACAAGCACATGCATTCAAGAATTCGCTAATATGAGCCCGAAGACATGCAAACACACACACACACACACACACACACACACACACACACACACATACATACACGCACGCAACACACACGCATACACTCACACGCAGATGCACGCACGCATACGCACACACATACATAAACATACACACACTCGCGCGCACGCACACATGCACTCACACATTTGCAGTGAGCAGACAGACACTCAAACACATATACCCACACATGCGCACACGCATACAAACACACAGGCACGGTTACACCATTCCACTCATCATCACTCATCAACTTGAAACAATTCGCGCCTGTAGTCGGCGAGATATAACAATGGCTAAAAAGGCACATTTTCCGAAAATGCCTTTGTACTAATAGCCCGAGGAAAATGATTCCAAATAAAGTCTGTAGGACCTCCAGTAAACCTGGAGGGATAACTTCACTGCTGAGATGTACGCACATATACGTAAAACTGTCACTGGTTTACTAAGCAGCTGTTGTGCGTGTAAAGCTCCTGGCGGTGACGCAATCATGCATACGCAACAACATCTTTTGATATCTATGCATTGATTACATAATGTATCGTAGACTATTCATTTCAAATGTTTCCATGGCTGAGGAAGGTATCACTTTCCGCAAATTAAAGCATCAACTCAGCAGCTACTCATGGTTCCATAATGGAATTTAGAACAATACAACACAATCGCAGTATGAAACAAGTTTATTACTAAAGGTAAGGTGCGCATACAGGACACGTTGCAATAGGTATCTAAAATACTTTGAAAACATTCCATCAATCGCAAGATATAAAACGTTATGAAGAGAACTGAGGACATTGGTGTTAGAGATTTTAAAGAATGTCTTATGGAAGCCTTGCATAGTTTTAAGAGAACAGACAATCCCAAGAAGCATGCACTTACAACAATCAAATTCGTAACACTAATTCGCACTTATTCCGAAATTGTTTTTTAAAATAAGAAATAATAGTCAAATGATATATAGGAAAATAACGCTGAAATACCACATTTTCTTATTTAGTTTGTTACCAGATAAAATTAATTGAAACGTAAATAAATGATCAGAAGTCCAATATCTTTGTGCATTCTGGAAGCATCAATTGTCCACGACAATGATTGAAATAAAGGAGCTCTAAACCCAAAGCGCTACATACACGGTATGCAACATATTTCTTAGCTTGATCGAAACAAATCTGTTGTAGTTGCATGTTTCCACAATGTAAAGTGTTAAACTCTATCATATAATAATTGAACGCGAAAAACATCTTGGTGCATTACTGAAGGTCCAACCATCCACGACAACAAAGACGCTCTACAACCGATTCTACATACAAAGAAGGGATGCTAAAGATTCCTCAGTCTGAATCAAACAAACTCAGTGATTTGAGAACGTTTCCAAAGCAGTAACTCCCATCAAATTCGGATTATTTCTAAGAGAAAACATCAACATGGGGGATAGGTAGAGGTTCGCAGTAAGGTACACACGTTTCTGCATTCTGGTCATCACACTGCCCACAGCCGCCCTCGCATCGCCAGACGCTGTTACTCTCTCTCCTGCCGTCAGCTCTCTCGTCACGATGGCGATCGGTTTCTTTTCTTCTTTTAGGCATTCTCTTCTTGCACGTCGTCTTTCTGTCTCTGCTGCGACTAGACCGGCGGTGAGACTCTTCTCCAGTTTCATCCTGTCTCCTATTGTCCACTTTATTTCCATCTTCGTATCGACCGAAGAATCTGGGTCTCTTTTGGCTTCTCTCGCATTCTCCCTGTTCCGGAACTCTGCGCTGAGATTCTCCGACCTCCAACTTATTGTTATTCATCTCCATGCATTCCGCCTTCTTTTGTTCTGTCCAATGTCGATTTGTCCCCTCGCGTTCATCTCTTTCTATCACCATGGCCTCGGCTTGTCTGCAAAATCAATGACTAGTTTGAAATACTTTGAACTCACAGAAAAAGAGAAAGACATTTTTGGAAGTACAACTTGGCAAATTCACACATAGCACGCTTGGAACCGTCAGCAAAAGTTCTCAGAAGCAGGTGCACTGCGAATCATTTGCATAAATAGATACAGCGTTGTTCTGTTTTTGAAAAAAAAGAGTAGAAAATTACCACGGAGCAAGAGTGGGCTGTCTCTGCTTGCTTTAAATTAGGAAGCGAAAGCCGTTTTAGGTCAGAAACCGATTATGCGAAATAAATCAAAGACTGTTTCAGCTTAACAATAGCACAAAAACCACTGCCCTTGACGCCACCGCTGCCACAGTAGTAGTAGTAGTAGTAGTAGTA
>JAWQFJ010011734.1:47500-52500 GCA_034096865.1 Theodoxus fluviatilis
TTTTTCTCGTTCTTTGGAGTTATGTTATCATTAGTTCTTAAGAGTCACGGAAAGACATGTAAACAATCGTTTAGATCCGGAAAATATTGTGAAGATATTTATTCAATGCTTCAGACACAAAAGGAGACGAGGAGCATTCTAATTGGAATTACTTTTTTTTGCCTGGTAGAAGCCATAACATTGCTGGTTAATGTCAAAGACATAAGGCATTCACCTGAAATCCCATCCTCTTTATATCATGCTATAGTAAGCCCGTGCTTTCGTCGATGAAAAGGATGGAAACAGAAATGCATATTGAATGTCATCATAGTTGAGAAACTCTTTAGCACAAGTCTTCCACACAGAGGATGAGGATGCAGAGTAATGAACTTTAGGGCATGCCGACCTTTCGTTCGACTGAACTATCACGAAGGTCTCGCGCCATGTAGTGCTTAGTTTGATAAACCCTCCACTTCCCAATGACACGCGCACATGGGCAGAAGACTCCTTTCCTCCTTATCACCTTTATCTGTCAGACAGAAATACACCAAGATGACCACGAATCCTTCTTTTCAACCAATGCCTCCTGCACTAATACACAGAAGGATGCGGCAATGGCTTCACTCAGCACCATGAATGTCTGCTCATGTGCATGGGTATGTCTAATGTTCTAAATTGTCAGCCGCTGTGGAGCTCCAGTTACTTTCACTTTGCGTAGACTAGGCAACATCCTTGGCATATCTTGGACAGACACTTCCCAGCAGCAGTCTCTCACAGTGCCCATATAACTCTAACGCGTCTAAGTGCTTGGACAGTTACGGCCAGTCACGCCTAATTCATGTGCAGGGTGAACAACGGTCGCATTCAGGAATACGTTTTCCGAGGGCAACCAACTGATGGAATGCCAGTCTCTGTGAAGTTCCCTACTTGGCCTGTGTATGGGGCAAACTCGCTAGCTAAACATCGCACGATGAAATGATGTCGCCGGATGCCTTCCTACAGACATCTGTCAATACAGATATCAGCATATGTGAAGAAACGCATGCAGATAGCAGACTGGGAGAGGAGAGCAGTCACAGCATAGATTGAGGAAAAGAAGCTGAGCTCTCCATCTTGATCAGCGCGGCATTCTGCCAAATCCGAGGGGATTGGTTTCAATGCGCAGAGGCCCCTTTGCTTAAAAGCATTTTATTTTTGCGCCGTTGCGATAGTAGCACCCTGCCAGCAGATCATGACGTTCTCTCTATCTGTTACGTTAATTCACTATCTGCTGTTCGTCCTCGGCAGGTGATGACTAAGAAGGGTGATAGTGGCACATTTCCAGCAGAACTTCCAAGGTGATCTTTCCAGAAAACTTGGGGGCATTTTTGCCCATATCTCTGATGGGCTGTGAAGCTACTATATTTAGACCTGGTTTTCAAAGACAATCAGTGTAGATCATTATGTCACTTTGTCCAGTTAAGAAAATAACACCTCGCAAAACGATCCATAACCGTACTTTTCAAAATGTCAGGGTAAATTTGTTACCTAGTTGTCACGTGACGACATTCGCGCAGCTTCGGGACAGTCCAGTACGTCGTACTCGGTTCTCGAAGATTCTAGAAGCCTGGGAGAAGGTTATTAGGCGAGGCAGCGTGCGAGCATACACGACAGGATGGATGGGTTATTGAATGGATGGATGGATGGATGGATGGATGGATGGATGGATGGATGGATGGATGGATGGATGGATGGATGGATGGATGGATGGACAGACGGACTGACGGACGGACTGACGGACGGACGGACGGACGGTCGGACGGACGGACGGACGGATGGATGGATGGATGCATGCATGCATGCATGGATGCATGGATGGATGCATGGATGATGCATGGATGGATGCATGGATGGATGGATATGTGGATAGAAGGATGGATGGATGGATGGATGGATGGATGGATGGGTGGATAGAAGGATGGATGATGGATGGATGGATGGATGGATGGATGAATGGATGGAGTGAATTTTACGGCCTGTCAGCCTTTGTATGCTATGTAAGGCCATTAAGCACAGAACTTACTAGAATAGTTTACAGTAAACGCAGATGAAGTCACAATGTCCCTATGCATTCACCTCATACAAATCGCGTAGGGTGACGCGGTGGGTCAATTTTTAACCCCAACCGACAGGGGGCACACACAACAGGAAAGATGAGAGCCCAAGAAGAAGATAGGTGAGTGCGAAAAGTTCTCCATAAGGAGGGATTTAGTCCTCTATGGAGTGAGAGCGTGGACAACATGCGTGAGGAGAGAACGCACGACAGAGGCGTGAAGACACGTGTAAGAGCGTGGATAACAGCGATTGTGTCCTCCCAGAATCCAGTCTCGAAAGTGAAGTTGTTATGGTAAGGCTTATTACTAATTTTCGTCGTGGTGTATCGACCAATGCCTGAATAATGCTTTTTCGAATACGACCACCGGATTTGGTAAACTTCGACTTCCCGGCGCAATCTAGAAAACTCCTGTAGTAACATAACTCCTGTAGTAACATAACTCCTGTAGTAACATAACACCTGTAGTAACATGCATGACTTGGCGGAAGGAGACAAGTCGCCATAGGAAGCGAAAAATGTGTTGAATTAAGTAGATCTTGAATTGGTGATTTTTATTCAGTAACAAGACTGGTCGGTCAGATCAGCTGACGAACGCAGATGATCCGTTGATAAACAAGCCATGAAACATTTTATCCAAATAAGTCATCTCTGGAGTATCTGCACGTAATGAGAATAGACCTCTTCCTTTTGAAGTTCATTATCACAAAAACTGTGCCTTTATGTGGCATTTGTGAGACGACCCTATAGGATAATTTAAAGCACTACTCGCCTCAGAGCATTTTGAGTTACATTGTCCTGGCAATTGTGATATTTCAGTACAGCGAGATCAATGGGGAAGACGCACAGAGAGGAAAAGGAGCAGTTTCATGCTAAAATGTTACCACGTTTTTAGTAATGAGTCGTAAGTCATTCTTGTGTGCTTTGTTTGTTCTATCCATCAAAAAGGTTATGTTTTAACCCTCCGTTCGTTAGCTAGTTAGTTAATCGGTTATTTAGCAAAATAACTCAAAATGTGTAAAAAGGTTTCTGATTGAATTTGGTGGAAGGTAAGGATTTTTACCCAAGGGAAAATTTCATCAAATTTGGAGGTGATCTGTTATCTCTTTTGGAAATTGCAACCAAAAAAAGAGAATGATATATGTAATGTAGTTTGGGAAATGGAAGCAGAAAGAAATATTTTACTGAGCATCAAGTAGTTGATGGCGTCAAACTATTGATGACGCGGACGTATGAGTTCCGCACTCTGATATCGCTTTTAGTCAATACTTGATGTACTAACCTTCGCAAAGACAGGTCTGATTAGCAGAAAACTCTGCCTTTATTAATCATACAGGCCACGGAAGAGGCATTTTGGCTTTCTTGGTAGAGGATTGCACTCTTAGAGAACCCTCTAGTTTTAACTGTTTGAAAAAATACACGTCTACTGGTGACGGAAAAGTTCTACCCTCACTCATTTTTGAAACAAACATTATTCATCTTTATTGATAATTTAGAGTTACTGCAAACAGCGGCAATAAGAAAATGAAGTTATTTTTATTATGTTTATATTTAGATTGAATAACCCGTTGGTCTTGTTTTATATATCAGTGTTACCCAAGTTTTTAGATTCATATGTAGTGACGGCAGATAGGATGAGACTGGAATATTGACTGTGATTTGAGAAGTAGACTTTGCGACTCTATAACTGTCTTTGTTGTATATATGTGTATTGATCATAGCCAGGATACTGGCCGATGACAGTTGTGTTAATCGCAAATACTTGTAGACTTTTTTTGCATCGCCGTAATTCTTTTTGGGAAGTTAACTTTATAGTGTGAAATTTGCCGAAGAGTCAGATATGATAAGCTGGCACTATATCAAGAAACGACAGATTATTTATCGACAATCAAACAGGTCTTTTTCGGTCCTCGATTGAAATGTGCATGCAGTTTGCATCTTTTCTGATATTTTCTGTTAATGAACAACGTCTAACCAATTCTACACCATTGATAACTTTGAATTGAGCTTGACCTATTATTGTTATAAATCTGGCGATGAGAGATCAATTTCGTAGTTTTAACATTTTCCGTCGTACAATTGTCTTGGAAGTGGATGCGACATTAAACTTCCAACAAACAATCGAACAAACCCGCATCCATCTTCTGGCATATACTGAATGAAAACTGGAAGACCTTAAACTCTCAAATGGATCCTTCTTGCTCTTACAAGAAGTTTGTTGCAAGCGGAGTTTGCTCTGCTATATTTTGCACTACATACCAAGAACATAAGTCTTAACACCTCGGGCGCTGGCCGCTTGGAAAACTTGCAGGGCTACATGTCGTCCGAAAGGACACTTGAAGATTGTATCGAAGGACGAGGGTAAAGAAATGCCGAGGAAATTATCGAGACTGAATTATCATGCATGCATATGCAACATGTGCAGTCGATATGCGTATTTTGCTCCTAGAGACCGTTAATTAAAATAATTTAGTTTTGCTTGCTTCAAGTTAGGTGTATTTTTATTTTCCCTCAATTTGATCTGCATCCTTTCAATTCTCTTTTACATTTTGACACTAATAGGCCCTAACAACCAATCGAAACGGATTTCGGTTGTGCAAGAGACATCTCATTATAATTTTCAGTGAGATGAAGATGATGATGATGATGATGATGATGATGATGATGATGATGATGATGATGATGACGACGACGCCGTCGACAACGACTATGATGATGAAGGCACCAAAAGCTGAATACACGTTCTGTATTTTATTGCAAAAAATGGTCCAGTTGCATGAATCATTCGGAACTTGGTCAGAGGCAAATAAAACTAAAAGTAAGAGCGGAACTATATATTTACGTGATAGGATGTATGTGCCTATTTGTGTTTAGATTTGTTCACATCGACTGTTATCGTCAAGTGGACTACATCTGTGCGCAATAAGTG
>JAWQFJ010011734.1:57500-60000 GCA_034096865.1 Theodoxus fluviatilis
AAGGCAACAAATAAACAAAGACCTACACCGATTAATTCTTGAGCGCAATAGCCCAAAGTGGTCCCCACGAAATGCAGTAAAGAAGTGCCTGTGCCGTTTAAATCCATCGTTTTCTTTATCATATCTACGCCAAACCGAAATGTCTGCGCTGTGGTTCTCTATCGTTATATTCTTTAAAGTACAGATCAAATTGTGAACCCTTCAGTGCAACTCTTGTTAACCATTACTTTTATCCCAGCAAAAAAAAAGTAGAGTAAAATTTAAGATTCACTTCCAATGCGAATGCCTGCTCTGTAAACCTTCTGAAAGAAGTCAAAAATAATTATTTGATGACTTATTTGGGAAACGTTTGACTCGACTAAAATGTTGGAAACGTTTGCCAGTCTGAACTGCCTGACAGTGAGAGAAGACGTTCCGAGTTGTTTTTTAATACTTTGGCAATGGTTTGTAAATGCAAATGTGTTTGATCTAAAGATACACGTGTGATTCTATTCCACAACACTAATCTCAGTCGTCAGAGACCTAAACGCCTTTGTATATCATTCTGTAGGTGTTAAATGCTCCTGATATACGGTGTAAAAACTCTTTATCTGCACATTTAACGTTGCATGCAAAGACGGCAAATTTCACCATTAAATGCACCGCCTACGACCATGACTGCAATGTGTCTCTCCGTTGAAAATAAGCAAGGCAACAGGTCTGAGTATTTTCTGATTATTTGATAGATTGGCAATGAGGTGAGGCCATCTGACAATGTCTGAACTGATGTGGGACCACGACGTTCCTTTCATGCACTTCCTTGTGGCTGCCTCGCAGTCACGTGAGCAGTCTTTAAAACGGCACAGAGTAACGTAAAGGTTATTGTAGAGTGAATTTGTATCGGGAATTTCAAACTCTGCAAAAGCTGAAGCGTGTGTGCAGCTGAAATTTTCCCCGGGCCTGTCCAGTACGACCCAGAGCTGTAGACTCATCGGCTGCTTTGCTTTGAAAAACCGTGCTTCAAAACATTTTACTGGTACCTACTCATCCCTATTTTGAACTTTCTGGTTCGTTTAATGAAAAAGACAATATGTTTCTTCTCGAAAAGCGAAATAAAAAAACCTTTGATGATGTTCATACAATACCATTAATCAAACCACGAATGACATGAAACATTTACTGTAAAACTCCTTGGCAACAGAGTGGAGTTAAAAATGATGAATCACACTAATGATTTATTAAGCCAAATATAAATTCAGCAAATATCATATCAGTATCTTAACAATATAACTGTGTCATTAGGCCCCTGACATGTTACAAGTACGTTTAAATTCCCGTCCTCGAATGAAAGGACTGAAATGCCAGTGTAGCGTGTTTTCGTGATCAATCCTTAGCCAGAGTAACCATCAAAACATTCTTTTTAAATTACTCATTGTGTATAACCCCAAAGGGAGGAAACTCGAGTACCTGTTAGGACAATGATGACACAATGCAGTGCAATAATTCTTTATGCACCCCAAGCCAGCACTGGGTCGGAATTTTCTCATGGATGGGTGATGCGATTACCTGACTATGGAGGTCTTAACTGTCTCTCTATGTCTTCAGGTACCGGTAAAAGATTAATCTGATGGTTCGATGATCAGGGAGAAAGTATAAAGCGGTACTCAGACGCGAGAGATGAATCATTACTTTAAATCAATGCATCTATCTCTAAGTGTTTGGCCATTTTCTTTGTCGTGGTCATTGTGTCGTACTTAAGGAAGCCTGCTTCAAGGCGGAGTGTCAGATGGAGTTGCAATAAGGGCAATAAGTATGCAGCTATCGCGCAAAGAGGCGATAAAGTGTGGTCACAAAGCTTTATTGGCACTAACCCTCTCGTAACCTGTACGTCGTCTACTCAATAAATAGAAATAATTGCGGCCCGTTCATGAATGCATCCCATAATATTTGCAGTGAACTAAACCACGGAAACACGCTCACAAGCCTTTCGAAAACTTCAAAACAGAAATTAAGATTATGAGATGCTCAATAGTATATTTCGAAAATAATGTGAGATTGTTCCCTGGATAGCTACTTGTGTTAAGCAAGCACAAACAAATTTATTGTTTGAAGACGATGAAATAGCTTCCGAAACCGTGTCACCAGTAAAACTTTTTTAATGATAAGAAATTCAGGAATGAGGAAGGCGCACGGAAGTGGCACTACTAAAATGGAATGCTGTACGTATACTATCGGATAACTTCAATAAACATTGAGTATGCGCTGCTGACTAATGTGTAGCAGAGGACATCACAGGCATCAAATGTAGAAAGGCCCGTATGAAAAATTAATATCATGTAAAATACAACACAGATGATTATACTGTCGTAAGCTCACAGTAAACATTCAATAAGCGTACCGTGATACTGAAACAAGCGGATATTTCACAGGAGTCAAAATTTGAAAATGATATATTCTACAATAACCGTAGAGAACATAACGCAGAAGATGAACATTTATGCTGAAACATTGTGCCATGTGT
>JAWQFJ010011734.1:62500-65000 GCA_034096865.1 Theodoxus fluviatilis
ATTGATTTTCAGGGCCCAAGAACATGATTGAATTATGAGAGAGCTTAAAAGCTAGCCAGCCGGCCCCGTAACGACGGCACTTACCAGAGCCTCAAAATCTTTGCTCATTTTTAGGACAGCACTAACTTGTTTTAAACGATTCTCGCAGTAACAGCACGAACGTAGTTTTATACTGGGGGCACTTAGCTGCTTCATGTTGTACAAACCGCCCGGAAATCCCCCCCCCCCCCCCCCCCCCTCGCTTAGTAGACGAGCGCTCTCTGCTCGCTCTGTCGTGTCTTAGAGTCTTCTGCTTTTAAGAAGGAACTTCCCTTCCTTGCCCTTTCTCCCGTCTGCGAAAAGCGAGTGAGTAGACTTTGACGTATACATGTGTTGTTCGTGGGCTTTTGAATCGTTTCTCTCTCTCTCTCTCTGTCTCTCTCTCTCCCTCTCTCTCTCTCTCTCTCTCTCTCTCTCTCTCTCTCTCTCTCTCTTTCTCTCTGTCTGTCTCTGTCTCTCTCTCTGTCTCTGTCTTTCTCTCTTTCTCTCTCTCTCTCTCTGTGCGTGCTCGAATGCTTGACTTAGTTTTCAGTGCAAGGGGTGGCGTCTCTCTTAAGTTTTCAAATCTTGGAAATGACGTTTGTTTCTCGTGTCAGTCCAGGAAACAGAATCAAGGTGGCTGTGGGTTTTGCACACTTTAATTCTTTCCTCGGTCGATACTCAGAATACACGCAAGCGATTGTGGAATTCTTGAAAGTTCATATAATATTTGGTAACATACAGGTTGCACTTAATGATAGGCTATCCTCGCGATGAAATAGGACACGGAGACTAAATTCTGCAAAAAATAGTATTCCTTGATACAATTTTATGGATAGAGTAACGCATTGATTTACGATGTTAGCGAAGCGAAGCACAAAAAAATATTACAAACAATGATCAGGACTTAATGCCGCTCCGAGGATGTTTGTAGGGAGGTGCAAGACTTTAGATATGTCCATGTTGGCTTGTCGTGTGAATTGCGCATCTCCCTTTATGTGACTAGAGCTAGCGTTTGACTTGTGTATTTTATCTTCGCTTTATCCGGTGCAGTGAGAAAAAAAATCAGAACGATGTTACACGTGTTACACAAAGACGGGTGTTCATTGTAGTTTTTTTTTAAATTACTGGATGCCGTTTGGTGTTTAGTTATGAGTACACGTCATGTGAACATTTGCATTAAAAAGTACCTGATGTTTCCTGGTTCATTATAATAATTTATGCTATTTTTTCTCTCCTACTGCACATGTTCTTTTTTTCGAGCGATAGTAGTTATTCTAAGCGTCGTGTCATAACGTCGTCTTTACGACTTCACCGGAACAAGCACCACCAACGTCGTGAAATATTCACTGTGTGTAAATAAAATAAAGAATAATACATATGAGAATAAACTTTAATAGCGAATGGCTCATTCAAAAGCTCTTCGAAACGACTTTACTGGACTCGTACATCCCCGACATTGCCCTTAAACACAGCAACAACTTTCTTCCAAATGGAAACTTTGAAGGATTTATGTCCATCTTCCATCTCTAACAAAACCCCCAAAACATTCTAGTGGTGTTGAGTTCAAAACGCGCTATAAGTTTCAAAGTGAGGCACAGCCGTAACTGTTGATTCGAAAGGGTAGGGCTTGATCCAGGTACATAATAAATAGAGAATGGTGTGATTTATCAGTGCGCACGAGGAGGTTGAATGTGACTCATTTTGTCACTCATCCATCATAATTATAAACGTAAATATCTCCCACCTGTGCAGGGTACGACACTTTTATCGTGCACGAAACACATTGCAAAAGGAGAATGTTGGGAAGAATGCAAAATGCAGAATTAAAACACAATACCCCCCCCCCCCCCATTAATAACGATTCACCAACATGGGAACTTGAAATGACTGACACAACCACGTTTACGCAACTTGGCATGCAACATATATGCGATTTGTTTACTTAAGTGTGCATGAATGATAGCTTTTTTGTGACTCTGTTTTCCCGTGTACGGACGCTTCTCTTTCTCTCTCTCTCTCTCTCTCTCTCTCTCTCTCTCTCTCTCTCTCTCTCTCTCTCTCTCTCTCTCTCCCTCCCTCTCTCTCTCTCTCTCTCTCTCCAGAGAGCTACGCGCACACTGGTACATACATTCGTGATCGAGCGCACTCGAGCTCACGCATGGATTCACAAATGCATTCTCGCATGCGCACACATATTCACGCACTTACACACACACATACACGACACGCAGAGCACGACCTGAAGAAGAGAAAAACGTCCAAAAGATTGCACGTGTAATATTGTACTTCTGAGAATTGTGCATTGTACTTGTGATGAGACGTATCTCGTGTTAATTCAAGTGAATGATTCGAAAAGAGATCACAGCGGCTTTTTGCATATGGCATTCATGTTGCCAGTGCCATCACAATAGTGGAGTAACCTACAAAATAAACAGAGGAAAATATGATCGAAAACAACAAAAAGAAAAAAACAACTTTG
>JAWQFJ010011741.1:0-15000 GCA_034096865.1 Theodoxus fluviatilis
CAAGTGAACAGTATTGCCACTCTTCAGGTTCACAAGTAAGACACATGGTTCATAGAGAAGACTGTTGGGTCTGTGCTCTTCATATCTACAAACTCACTTTCCAACAAACTCGCTGACTCACTTACAACAAAGCTACTCAGTAGCACAACCCCGATAGCATGTAGCTGCTGGAAACCTATGAAGACAATTTGCCCTGCCTTCCATTGCGTTCCCTAAATCAAGAACAGCACGCTTACTTCAATACACGGCACTTCCTGGGCAAGAGGAACAATGTTCATGCCAGGTCATACTATTCCAGTCCACAGTTGCTTCCTATGACACGTCACTTCCTGGGCAAGAGGAACAATGTTCATGCCAGGTCATACTATTCCAGTCCACAGTTGCTTCCTATGACACGACACTTCCTGGGCAAGGGGAACAATGTTCATGCCAGGTCATACTATTCCAGTCCACAGTTGCTTCCTATGACACGGGACTTCCTGGTCAAGAGGAACAATCTTCATGCCAGGTCATACTATTCCAGTCCACAGTTGCTTCCTATGACACGGGACTTCCTGGTCAAGAGGAACAATCTTCATGCCAGGTCATACTATTCCAGTCCACAGTTGCTTCCTATGACACGACACTTCCTGGGCAAGAGGAACAATCTTCATGCCAGGTCATACTATTCCAGTCCACAGTTGCTTCCTATGACACGACACTTCCTGGCGAAGGGGAACAATGTTCATGCCAGGTCATACTATTCCAGTCCACAGTTGCTTCCTATGACACGGCACTTCCTGGTCAAGAGGAACAATCTTCATGCCAGGTCATACTATTCCAGTCCACAGTTGCTTCCTATGACACGACACTTCCTGGTCAAGAGGAACAATCTTCATGCCAGGTCATACTATTCCAGTCCACAGTTGCTTCCTATGACACGGCACTTCCTGGGCAAGAGGAACAATGTTCATGCCAGGTCATACTATTCCAGTCCACAGTTGCTTCCTATGACACGACACTTCCTGGGCAAGAGGAACAATGTTCATGCCAGGTCATACTATTCCAGTCCACAGTTGCTTCCTATGACACGACACTTCCTGGGCAAGAGGAACAATGTTCATGCCAGGTCATACTATTCCAGTCCACAGTTGCTTCCTATGACACGACACTTCCTGGGCAAGAGGAACAATGTTCATGCCAGGTCATACTATTCCAGTCCACAGTTGCTTCCTATGACACGACACTTCCTGGGCAAGAGGAACAATGTTCATGCCAGGTCATACTATTCCAGTCCACAGTTGCTTCCTATGACACGACACTTCCTGGGCAAGAGGAACAATGTTCATGCCAGGTCATACTATTCCAGTCCACAGTTGCTTCCTATGACACGACACTTCCTGGGCAAGAGGAACAATGTTCATGCCAGGTCATACTATTCCAGTCCACAGTTGCTTCCTATGACACGACACTTCCTGGGCAAGAGGAACAATGTTCATGCCAGGTCATACTATTCCAGTCCACAGTTGCTTCCTATGACACGTCTCCATTTCCGTGTTACGGCCGTCCTGTTGATCCTGCACCACAAACATATGTAGTGCTTACATTACGAGGTAGAGTACCCATGCCTCAGTAATAATACCCTCGTGAATACTTTCAAACCGCTACAGATCCGTATCTATATCTATGTGACTGAGTGGGGAAACATCCTATGCAGACATGTATCGTCCATGAGGAGGTATTTTAGAACCCTATCACCTGCTGTTTACACCGTCCTACATCAGTACACATGAAAGTATGAACATCAGTGCCTGGAGTGCGTACAGCACATCGCTGGAACCACTCCAACTCCATGCATAACAGTAGCACAATGAGAAAAAAGTTCCCATGGATAACATTACTAGCGTAATGTTGCAAAACGGTTCCCATGGATAACAGCAGCACAATGATAAAAAAGTTCCCATGGATAGCATTAATAGGATAATGATTCAAAACAGTTTCCATAGATAACAATAGCATAATAATACGAAAAGTTTCATGCAGCAAGTTCAAAGTCAACACCGTGCACCAATGCAACATGAAATAGCTGTGTGTCATTATTATCACAGGAATCTGTCACTTCATGTGCTTCTGATGAGCATCCGTTATTAACCCAAAGGCTATCCATAAGTAGACAATAAACATATTGTGCAAGTCAATTTTGCATTCTGTCTTCACATTCACAAGAAAAAATCACAAAATTCCTATCAAAACCATTAATAAAACCAACAAAGACATGATAATCGTACATTATTTTGCCTCACTGTGCAATGGCATATTTAGGAAATGATTTGCAACATTGTCACCGTGTAACTCAATGAATTGTAAAAAAAAAAGCAAACATCTCAGCATTCAATATTATCAACAGCATGAAGCACTTCATCAAGTGGTAAAGTCATGACACAGCAAGCGAAGGCCGCACACTTTTTTATTGATCATCTTCTTACTACAGCAACACATTGACGTGCTGGGGAGCATTTCAAGCGTGCAGATGACACAGCAAGCGAAGGCCACACACTTTTTTATTGATCATCTTCTTACTACAGCAACACATTGACGTGCTGGGGAGCATTTCAAGCGTGCAGATGACACAGCAAGCGAAGGCCACACACTTTTTTTATTGATCATCTTCTTACTACAGCAACACATTGACGTGCTGGGGAGCATTTCAAGCGTGCAGATGACACAGCAAGCGAAGGCCACACACCTTCTTTTATTGATCATCTTCTTACTACAGCAACACATTGACGTGCTGGGGAGCATTTCAAGCGTGCAGATGACACAGCAAGCGAAGGCCACACACCTTCTTTTATTGATCATCTTCTTACTACAGCAACACATTGACGTGCTGGGGAGCATTTCAAGCGTGCAGATGACACAGCAAGCGAAGGCCGCACACCTTTTTTTATTGATCATCTTCTTACTACAACAACACATTGACGTGCTGGGGAGCATTTCAAGCGTGCAGATGACACAGCAAGCGAAGGCCACACACCTTCTTTTATTGATCATCTTCTTACTACAGCAACACATTGATGTGCTGGGGAGCATTTCAAGCGTGCAGATGACACAGCAAGCGAAGGCCACACACCTTCTTTTATTGATCATCTTCTTACTACAGCAACACATTGATGTGCTGGGGAGCATTTCAAGCGTGCAGATGACACAGCAAGCGAAGGCCACACACCTTCTTTTATTGATCATCTTCTTACTACAGCAACACATTGATGTGCTGGGGAGCATTTCAAGCGTGCAGATGACACAGCAAGCGAAGGCCACACATCTTTTTATTGATCATCTTCTTACTACAGCAACACATTGACGTGCTGGGGAGCATTTCAAGCGTGCAGATGACACAGCAAGCGAAGGCCACACACCTTTTTTATTGATCATCTTCTTACTACAGCAACACATTGATGTGCTGGGGAGCATTTCAAGCGTGCAGATGACACAGCAAGCGAAGGCCGCACACCTTTTTTTATTGATCATCTTCTTACTACAGCAACACATTGACGTGCTGGGGAGCATTTCAAGCGTGCAGATGACACAGCAAGCGAAGGCCGCACACCTTTTTTTATTGATCATCTTCTTACTACAGCAACACATTGACGTGCTGGGGAGCATTTCAAGCGTGCAGATGACACAGCAAGCGAAGGCCGCACACCTTTTTTTATTGATCATCTTCTTACTACAGCAACACATTGATGTGCTGGGGAGCATTTCAAGTGTGCAGATGACACAGCAAGCGAAGGCCGCACACCTTTTTTTTTATTGATCATCTTCTTACTACAGCAACACATTGACGTGCTGGGGAGCATTTCAAGCGTTGCAGATGACACAGTCTGAGTGAATCTGCTGCATCTTCTAATCTCTGACGATGTGTGCGTAAGCCAGATGTTCTCTAGAACAGTTGCTTCTTTTTGTCTCCAATGTTGTGGAAGGTGCAGAGCCAGGCCCGGGCTGCCTGGCTGCCAGTGATGTCCTCGGGGAAGTTTGCCAGGTCCTCTACTGTCAGCGGGAGGCGCTCCAGATTGTCCGCGTCCTCACCGAGAAGTTCCTCCAAATGGGACATCAGAACGTCCCGCAGTCTGAAGCAAGTAGAAAGAGTGAGATCTGTACAGTCACAGGCAAGTCTCAGTATGCAAAACGATAACAGAGTGAGGTCTACAACGCATCAAGCAACGTCTCACATTGTACACCCAGGAAGATGTTAGAGATATAAAGATTTCCATGCATGAATAACAGTCAGAATCCAGTAGGCACAACGGAATCTGAAACCAGTAGTGTTTGATTACATGTTCGTTCCCCTTACAATTTCAAAGTAGCAGACGCTTGCTAATGTACCACGGACACACGTGCAATAAATAGATCGTACCCTTTTACCCGAGGAAAATGTTCGAGAATGTGTAAGAAACGTTTCTTGAAATGCATAAGAATATAAAACAATGACACGCAGACGGATGTACAAACAGACAATTATTGTATCAATGCACAGACTCACTTGTCAACATAAAGTGTGAAAAAGATAGACAATTGCCTCTACTCACTTCTGTCCTCTGAGGTCAAATGCCTCGTCCTCTCCATCCTGGAAGCTGGCAGACTGGGCGATGCGGAGGAGGATGCAGTCAAAGAGCTGCTGCAGCAGGGACTCCAGCTTCTCCAGGGAAAGCCTCTGGTCCTGGCAGAACTCCCCCAGGGCCGTCTCCTGCTCTGGCTTCAGCTCCTCCTGCAGCTTCTCCCCAATGCTGTCAAAGGCCTCCTGTATTGTACATACACCACACACTGTAGTATGCACGTAGGACATATGCTGCAGTACACACACCACAAATTGTAGTATGCATATAGGACATCTGCAGTACACACACTTCACACTGTACTATGCATGTAGGACATATGCTGCAGTGTACTCAAACTACACACTGTGATATGCACGTGGTATGCTGCAGTGTACACGCACCACACAGAGTAGCAACCTTATTGCATACTGCAGTGTACACATCTGCAGTGCAGTGTGGACGCGGATGAAAGTGCAAGTGGTGCTCAATCTCTCGGATTTGTTGCTGCTAACAAAATGCAAAACTCGCACAAAGAACACAGGCCTGGCCCTGCTCAAGCCGTAACCACGCACTACACTCGACCTGCTCAGCGCTAGCAATGTCTAAAACTGAGTACAGGAGAAAATCACTGGAAAAAGCTGCCTACCTCTCGGTGCTGCACCAGGATCTTGGCTCTCTCAAGGCACAGCAGGAGCCACAGGGACTGCACATGCTTCAGCTGGCACAGCTGTCTGGCCTGCACACCAAAACAACAGTAAATCAGGCACAGCTGTCTGGCCTCCACACCAACACAACAGTAAATCAGGCACAGCTGTCTGGCCTCCACACCAACACAACAGTAAATCAGGCACAGCTGTCTGGCCTGCACACCAACACAACAGTAAATCAGGCACAGCTGCCTGGCCTGCACACCAACACAACAGTAAATCAGGCACAGCTGTCTGGCCTGCACACCAACACAACAGTAAATCAGGCACAGCTGTCTGGCCTGCACACCAACACAACAGTAAATCAGGCACAGCTGTCTGGCCTGCACACCAACACAACAGTAAATCAGGCACAGCTGCCTGGCCTGCACACCAACACAACAGTAAATCAGGCACAGCTGTCTGGCCTCCACACCAACACAACAGTAAATCAGGCACAGCTGTCTGGCCTCCACACCAACACAACAGTAAATCAGGCACAGCTGTCTGGCCTGCACACCAACACAACAGTAAATCAGGCACAGCTGTCTGGCCTCCACACCAACACAACAGTAAATCAGGCACAGCTGTCTGGCCTCCACACCAACACAACAGTAAATCAGGCACAGCTGTCTGGCCTGCACACCAACACAACAGTAAATCAGGCACAGCTGTCTGGCCTGCACACCAACACAATAGTAAATCAAGCACAGCTGTCTGGCCTGCACACCAACACAACAGTAAATCAGGCACAGCTGTCTGGCCTGCACACCAACACAACAGTAAATCAGGCACAGCTGTCTGGCCTGCACACCAACACAATAGTAAATCAGGCACAGCTGTCTGGCCTGCACACCAACACAACAGTAAATCAGGCACAGCTGTCATCAGTGGAATATAAATCACCATAAGAATAATCCTGAAGAGCCATATTTCTCTTAGTCATGCTACTGTGCAATGGCTTGTCACCCCATAACACTCATTAGTGGTTTTTGATTGCAACAAGCCGCACAGACAGGTAAGGTTACCACTCCCAGGCCAAACACAATCTAGGAGAAAATGCTAGCATTGTGATTTGGGACCCAGCTGTTCAGTCCTCTGCACATCACCTTCTGGCTGCAGATGGTGGAGGGAGCCATTCTGAGGATGTCCACCATGTAGGTGTGGAGGAGGAGGTTGGGGTCTCCACCCAGGCTCTGCAGGAAGCTGATGGCCACGTCCAGGTCAGACAGGGACTGGCAGATCTCGGGCAGGCCAGGCAGCTGACCACTGATCTCCTGTCGGCTGGCCTGGCTGATGGCCTCCTGGAAAGTCACAGAGACGCTTTGTCTGGGGTGTTCCCGTTTCACCGTTTCCCATTTCGCCGTTTCCCGTATTAATCAAGAAGTGTCACTTTGCCGTAAAAGGGAGATCCATAGAAATCAGTAAAAGTGAGAGATATAGCACTCAGCTCAGACCGCACCCGCCACTCCGCCTGACGGACTTCGCACGCCCGATGAGTTATGCTAAGATCCGGCCGCGTTAATGTATCTGCGTTTTGTGACAAACGTCTTGCTCGGCGGTACTGTACTCCATGCACCTTAACGGTCCGCGTGATTCGGGTGTAATCTTAAGCTAAACGACGTTCCGAATGTTTCCGACTTCGACCATTTCAGCAACGCCCATAAACATCATTTAGCGCGGTTTCGTTCTCGTTCAAATGCCGAAATTTCAAACTGGGGTACTCTGTTTGCCCGGACAGAGTACCTCGGGTACAGTGTCCACGAATGTTTCCGACTTCGACCATTTTAGCCCCAGTACGGCGAACCGACACTAAAGGGGACGGCGAAATAGCACTGGATCGCCTTAAGAAAAAAATTGACGAATACGGCGATTTGACACCCATACGGCGAAACGGGAAACGGCGAAACGGTACCCAACCCTTTGTCTAGGTCAGCCGACTTGGTCACTCATTCCTTCTCGGTCTCCATCTTCACCCTGCAGTGTTTAGGTCTGTCAACACCTGTATTGTTTCTGTCTCTGTAAACACCTTGTACGGTCTCTGTCTCCATCTACACCATGCAGTGTTTAGGTCTGTCAAAACCTGTATTGTTTCTGTCTCTGTAAACACCTTGTACTGTCTCTGTCTCCATCTACACCATGCAGTGTTTAGGTCTGTCAACACCTGTATTGTTCTGTCTCTGTAAACACCTTGTACTGTCTCTGTCTCCATCTACACCCTGCAGTGTTGGAGTCTGTCAACATCCTGCATTGTATCTGTCTCTATCAACACCTTGTATTGTCTCTGTCTCCATCTACACCCTGCAGTGTTTAGGTCTGTAAACACCTTGTATTGTTTCTGTCTCTGTAAACACCTTGTACTGTCTCTGTCTCCATTTACACCCTGCATGTTGAAGTCTGTCAACACCTGCATTGTCTCTGTCTCTATCAACACCCCGAACTGTCTCTGTCTCCATCTACACCCTGCAATGTTGAAATCTGCCAACACCTGTATTGTCTTTGTCTCTATCAACACCCGAACTGTCTCTGTCTCCATTTACACCCAACACTGTTGAAGTCTGCCAACACCTGCATTGTCTCTGTCTCTATCAACACCCCAACTGTCTCAGTCTCCATCTACACCATGCAGCTTTTTAGTTTGTCAATGCCCTGTTTTGTTTCCCTTCCTCTACTAACATCCGATGCTGCTTTAGTCTCTATCAACATCCTGAAAGCAACTGACTCAGAATGGCATCCCACCTCTCGCCTCCCCCCCCCTCCCAGCCCCACCTGGCCCTCACGTATTAACTGCTGGCAACGCCTCAATGGAAAAAAGTGTTCGGCAAACACAAAACGTTCGTAATAGTTTCTATTAGACGATATTAATGTATCTTATGTCATTTTCGCGCCAAAAGTTCGTCGCGCCATGATGATTGGACCGTTAGGTCGCGCATTTAAAAATAGATCGCAGATGTTTTCCCAGGTCTATATATATCAACGGACGCTCTCCCCAGATCTATTTGTATAAACTGACGCTTTTTTGTAGGACTGGAGGGGGTGGGGGGGGGGTTGTCATGTTTACGCATGCGCAGTCTCTCCAACAATCAAGCCACCGTAGCGGTAAATGACAGGTGATTAGGGTCTGCGACTCAAATGAAAGCCCTGTCTATAGCTGACCAGTAAATCAATCATAAAACTTTGAGCGGTTCCAAAATATTTATTAAAATACACTTTAGATAAAGTATTTAAAAATCGCATGCCTGTGGGAGACGATTTCTGAGCGACTTGAGCTTGATAGCTGCAGTGGTATCATCTCTGTAGGACATTGTCTCAGTCTGAAAGCAAGAGTGCATCGTGAAGTAGCTCAACACGCACAGCGAACACAGATGAAATAACACATTTCACAAGAATGAAAGATCCAGTTTGGGGTTTCAATTAAAATAAAAGATAACATTTTACACAAAAACTAAGATTACTTTCCTTTGTAACTATGCTGACTACAGAATGTTCTAGTGAAATATACCTGGAACAAATGCGAATGACAGGCTTACCGGGACAGCACGGAGGAGACAGACAAATTACAACAGTGTGGTGGAGACAGACTTGCATGACGCACTGCAGACAGACACACTGGAACCTACTGGAAGGATGTGATGGAGACATACATACTACAGACAGACACACTGGGACCTACTGGAAGGACGTGGTGGAGACATGACATACTACAGACACACTGAGACCTACTGGAAGGACGTGGTGGAGACATGACATACTACAGACACACACACTGGGACCTACTGGAAGGACGTGGTGGAGACATGACATACTACAGACACACACACTGGGACCTACTGGAAGGACGTGGTGGAGACATGACATACTACAGACACACACACTGGGACCTACTGGAAGGACGTGGTGGAGACATGACATACTACAGACACACACACTGGGACCTACTGGAATGACGTGGTGGAGACATGACATACTACAGACAGACACACTGGGACCTACTGGAAGGACGTGGTGGAGACATGACATACTACAGACACACACACTGGGACCTACTGGAAGGACGTGGTGGAGACATGACATACTACAGACACACACACTGGGACCTACTGGAAGGACGTGGTGGAGACATGACATACTACAGACACACACACTGGGACCTACTGGAAGGACGTGGTGGAGACATGACATACTACAGACACACACACTGGGACCTACTGGAAGGACGTGGTGGAGACATGACATACTACAGACACACACACTGGGACCTACTGGAAGGACGTGGTGGAGACATGACATACTACAGACACACACACTGGGACCTACTGGAAGGACGTGGTGGAGACATGACATACTACAGACACACACACTGGGACCTACTGGAAGGACGTGGTGGAGACATGACATACTACAGACACACACACTGGGACCTACTGGAAGGACGTGGTGGAGACATGACATACTACAGACACACACACTGGGACCTACTGGAAGGACGTGGTGGAGACATGACATACTACAGACACACACACTGGGACCTACTGGAAGGACGTGGTGGAGACATGACATACTACAGACACACACACTGGGACCTACTGGAAGGACGTGGTGGAGACATGACATACTACAGACACACACACTGGGACCTACTGGAAGGACGTGGTGGAGACATGACATACTACAGACACACACACTGGGACCTACTGGAAGGACGTGGTGGAGACATGACATACTACAGACACACACACTGGGACCTACTGGAAGGACGTGGTGGAGACATGACATACTACAGACACACACACTGGGACCTACTGGAAGGACGTGGTGGAGACATGACATACTACAGACACACACTGGGACCTACTGGAAGGACGTGGTGGAGACATGACATACTACAGACACACACACTGGGACCTACTGGAAGGACGTGGTGGAGACATGACATACTACAGACACACACACTGGGACCTACTGGAAGGACGTGGTGGAGACATGACATACTACAGACACACACACTGGGACCTACTGGAAGGACGTGGTGGAGACATGACATACTACAGACAGACACACTGGGACCTACTGGAAGGACGTGGTGGAGACATGACATACTACAGACACACACACTGGGACCTACTGGAAGGACGTGGTGGAGACATGACATACTACAGACAGACACACTGGGACCTACTGGAAGGACGTGGTGGAGACATGACATACTACAGACAGACACACTGGGACCTACTGGAAGGACGTGGTGGAGACATGACATACTACAGACACATTCAGCGTGGCTGAGACTAGTGAATATAGTCTCAGCAACAGGTTGGTCACGTGATAGCCTAAATTCTTCCATAACATGCATACCACCGTTCTGAACAGCCACGCTGAATGCCATATCACATCGTGAGTGTATTCCTCCGCTTGTTGTGATACACTCCATACTGGCAGCCATTTTTCCGTCAGTTCATTTTCTAAACATCGATTTCCCATGAATGTAAAACTTGTGTGCGGTAAAATTCGAATCACAAGAGTGTAATATTGTGAACTCTACTAATTATAAGGACTTTGAATACAACAGCAATATTTATACTTCATTGAGCGAGTTCGGAGGGTCAGAGTCGATCTCTGGTTGTGAATTCTTGTCAGCAAACCGTTAGATGACAACTAAAGACGCTTCAGCGTTTGTGTGAACAGTGATTACACGTACCTTGTCAGCAAACCGTCAGATGTCAATTCAACACTGTCTAGTCTCGCTGGATAAGCAGTGAATCAGAAAATGGCTTTAACTTCAGCTCCAAAGAAAAGAAAAAGAACAGAAATGACACCCAAAGACAAAGTGGACTTGCTTGATCGCTACCGAGAGCTAAATTCTAAAAGTTTGAGGGAGGGTGCTGACATTTTGGGTGTGTCGGCATCATTTCTGTGCCAGACACTGAAAAAAGAAGATGAACTTAGGGCTGATATCGCAGAGGGCTCCAGTCAAGGCCAAAGGAAGCGTCGGCGCTGCGTGAAGGATAAAGAGACAGAAGATGGCTTAAAGCGGTGGTTCGACTCTATCCAAGCGCGCAACACACCTGTAAACGGCCCAATCCTGTGTCAGAAGGCGGAACAGATTGCTTCCCAGCTTGGTCGCTCCGAATTCAAAGCTACAAATGGGTGGTTTAACAGGTGGAAGAAACGCAACGGCTTGGTGAAGCGGGAAGTGCCGGTTAATAAAAACGCCGCTTATTAAAAACACTTTTGTTCGGTCCCAATGTGTTTTTAATAAGCGGCGACTACTGTATATACACAATCGCACGTGCGCAAGGCAGTTTACAACCTTATAGACACGTTCGCGCTAAAAGTACTCCTCAAATGATTTCCTGAAAATCTCATAGATTAGTTTTATTAGAACACCAAATTTGTGTTTATCTATCGGGATAAATAATTGGAGTGAAATAGAATCGCCTCTTTTTACTCTCAATGGTCTTCTGATCATGTTGAATTTTGATTGGTAGAATCATTGGAATGTGGATTCGAAGTCACGTGACCAACCTGTGTCAGAGATAGTATTACATCTCTGTGTTCAGAATGACTACAGACACACACACTGGGACCTACTGGAAGGACGAGGTGGAGACATGACACACTACAGACACACACACTGGGACCTACTGGAAGGACGTGGTGGAGACATGACACACTACAGACACACACACTGGGACCTACTGGAAGGACGTGGTGGAGACATGACATACTACAGACACACACACTGGGACCTACTGGAAGGACGTGGTGGAGACATGACATACTACAGACACACACACTGGGACCTACTGGAAGGACGTGGTGGAGACATGACATACTACAGACACACACACTGGGACCTACTGGAAGGACGTGGTGGAGACATGACATACTACAGACACACACACTGGGACCTACTGGAAGGACGTGGTGGAGACATGACATACTACAGACACACACACTGGGACCTACTGGAAGGACGTGGTGGAGACATGACATACTACAGACACACACACTGGGACCTACTGGAAGGACGTGGTGGAGACATGACATACTACAGACACACACACTGGGACCTACTGGAAGGACGTGGTGGAGACATGACATACTACAGACACACACTGGGACCTACTGGAAGGACGTGGTGGAGACATGACATACTACAGACACACACACTGGGACCTACTGGAAGGACGTGGTGGAGACATGACATACTACAGACACACACACTGGGACCTACTGGAAGGACGTGGTGGAGACATGACATACTACAGACACACACACTGGGACCTACTGGAAGGACGTGGTGGAGACATGACATACTACAGACACACACACTGGGACCTACTGGAAGGACGTGGTGGAGACATGACATACTACAGACACACACACTGGGACCTACTGGAAGGACGTGGTGGAGACATGACATACTACAGACACACACACTGGGACCTACTGGAAGGACGTGGTGGAGACATGACATACTACAGACACACACACTGGGACCTACTGGAAGGACGTGGTGGAGACATGACATACTACAGACACACACACTGGGACCTACTGGAAGGACGTGGTGGAGACATGACATACTACAGACACACACACTGGGACCTACTGGAAGGACGTGGTGGAGACATGACATACTACAGACACACACACTGGGACCTACTGGAAGGACGTGGTGGAGACATGACATACTACAGACACACACACTGGGACCTACTGGAAGGACGTGGTGGAGACATGACATACTACAGACACACACACTGGGACCTACTGGAAGGACGTGGTGGAGACATGACATACTACAGACACACACACTGGGACCTACTGGAAGGACGTGGTGGAGACATGACATACTACAGACACACACACTGGGACCTACTGGAAGGACGTGGTGGAGACATGACATACTACAGACACACACACTGGGACCTACTGGAAGGACGTGGTGGAGACATGACATACTACAGACACACACACTGGGACCTACTGGAAGGACGTGGTGGAGACATGACATACTACAGACACACACACTGGGACCTACTGGAAGGACGTGGTGGAGACATGACATACTACAGACACACACACTGGGACCTACTGGAAGGACGTGGTGGAGACATGACATACTACAGACACACACACTGGGACCTACTGGAAGGACGTGGTGGAGACATGACATACTACAGACACACACACTGGGACCTACTGGAAGGACGTGGTGGAGACATGACATACTACAGACAGACACACACTGGGACCTACTGGAAGGACGTGGTGGAGACATGACATACTACAGACACACACACTGGGACCTACTGGAAGGACGTGGTGGAGACATGACATACTACACACACACTGGGACCTACTGGAAGGACGTGGTGGAGACATGACATACTACAGACACACACACTGGGACCTACTGGAAGGACGTGGTGGAGACATGACATACTACAGACACACACACTGGGACCTACTGGAAGGACGTGGTGGAGACATGACATACTACAGACACACACACTGGGACCTACTGGAAGGACGTGGTGGAGACATGACATACTACAGACACACACACTGGGACCTACTGGAAGGACGTGGTGGAGACATGACATACTACAGACACACACACTGGGACCTACTGGAAGGACGCGGTGGAGACAAGGCATACTACAGACAGACACACTGGGCCCTACTGGAAGGACGTGGTGGAGACATGACATACTACAGACACACACACTGGGACCTACTGGAAGGACGCGGTGGAGACAAGGCATACTACAGACACACACACTGGGACCTACTGGAAGGACGTGGTGGAGACATGACATACTACAGACACACACACTGGGACCTACTGGAAGGACGCGGTGGAGACAAGGCATACTACAGACACACACACTGGGACCTACTGGAAGGACGTGGTGGAGACATGACACACTACAGACACACACACTGGGACCTACTGGAAGGACGTGGTGGAGACATGACATACTACAGACAGACACACTGGGACCTACTGGAAGGACGCGGTGGAGACAAGGCATACTACAGACAGACACACTGGGACCTACTGGAAGGACGTGGTGGAGACATGACACACTACAGACACACACACTGGGACCTACTGGAAGGACGTGGTGGAGACATGACACACTACAGACACACTGGGACCTACTGGAAGGACGTGGTGGAGACATGACATACTACAGACACACACACTGGGACCTACTGGAAGGACGTGGTGGAGACATGGCATACTACAGACACACACACTGGGACCTACTGGAAGGACGTGGCGGAGACATGACATACTACAGACACACACACTGGGACCTACTGGAAGGATGTGGTGGAGACATGACATACTACAGACACACACACTGGGACCTACTGGAAGGACGTGGTGGAGACATGACATACTACAGACAGACACACTGGGACCTACTGGAAGGACGTGGTGGAGACATGACATACTACAGACACACTGGGACCTACTGGAAGGACGTGGTGGAGACATGACATACTACAGACACACACACTGGGACCTACTGGAAGGACGTGGTGGAGACATGACATACTACAGACACACACACTGGGACCTACTGGAAGGACGTGGTGGAGACATGACATACTACAGACAGACACACTGGGACCTACTGGAAGGACGTGGTGGAGACATGACATACTACAGACACACACACTGGGACCTACTAGAAGGATGTGGTGGAGACATGACATAC
>JAWQFJ010011741.1:20000-33943 GCA_034096865.1 Theodoxus fluviatilis
CTTTCATAACGAAATGAAAAATGTTCACTGCAGAGAGAAAATAGACCAAAGATAGTGCTTGCTGCTTCTGTTAAATTCATTGCGATGATGTGGTATGTGAATGATTTGTTATAACAACTCATAACACTTCTCTTTGGGATGGTGTTACGAAACGCATATTTCCCCTTTGACGTCGGTTGTTGTTATCTTATGCAGTGGGTTGGGAAGTGTCTGCCAAGCCGTTATGTAGCTTTGATATTTCTGCCAAGCCAGTGTTAATAGCGAGATTTGTGTGGTGTGTGGAAACCTGGAAGGAAAACCGAATGGTGAACCTTGTTTTCCTTCTTATAACGAAATGGACTTAGTAGAACGTTTGAGATGAGATTGAGCACATCTCGGTTCGTATTCAGCCATTGACCAATCCCCAGTGGACTTTTTAGAAGACGGACAAATGAGACAGCTCAATTAACTGATCAATGGAAAGATGACTGGTTGTGTGGACAGTTGATTGGTCGTTTGGAGTAAAAACATGACTCAAGACACCCTCCAGTGATGTGATTGGTCGAGGACAGCTAGTGGATTTTCGCTGTCATATAAAAACCCGTGTTGTGCAAATATACGGTGTGCCCGTTCCAGCTTTTTCACAGGGACAGACTATGTAAGTACGGCGCCCTGTCTGAGAGTTCACCCGCTGAGCGAACTGTGAAAAACAATGAAGTTTCCTCCACTGAAAACAATGCCCAGTCGTTCACTTCAAGTGACTATGCGTCGTCAGGGTGCTGAATGGGATTCCGCCCTCGCTCCCGCCCAGAGAGAGACAACGCCTAAGGTATCTCAAGTTTTCTTTTATGAGAAGTTCTCTTCCCTACGTGAACTGCGCCACTTTCTCCCTGTCCTGAGGAAATGACTTCGGAGGTTCTCCGACGTACGAGAAGACTTCTGCAGGAAAGTTACGATTGACTCCATCGCCGCGTCGACTTCTTCCATATTGCCTCGACCGTCCGGCCGTCTGTCACGTCCAGTAGAGCAGTGTCGTCTGCTCGATATCTACTCGCCCATCTACGAACGCCCCCTGAGCCTCTACCTCATCTCCAGCCCAAGTTCAAGTCAGGACATCGGTCTCCTCTACTTGAAACGAGAATATCGTCTGCCTACTCTCATTGCGAGGCATTTTCCCTTTTCGTCGTGTGTTGTGAAGGTGAATTCATAGTGGATAACCCCTCCCCCCCCCCCCCCCCCCGTTCCAGCTTTGTGCTTCATTCCTGTGCAGGCGTGAGCACGCTCGCTGCTGATTGGCTGGAAACGACAAGTCTCAGTTAAGTATGGTAATTCTGGCTTGGCAGACCACTTTAGTTTAACTGTTATTTATTCTGGGGAAAGATTTCTTTTAATTAGCAATGCGTTTCGGTTTCTTTTTGATTCATTGAATATTGTGTCAACAATTTCACTCGTAACCTTTTGACTTATCCATGATTAAAGATCTTTTGAAGTTTGATTTTGGTATTCCCATACCTCATTTGTGGACGTATGTCATCATTGTCGGAATGGAAGGTGGCAAGTAGGTAATACAGTTTATCCCTAGACAGAAAACGATCCAAACGAAAATATTAAACATCTTATACCTGCTTGTGACAGATGGCTATTTCAAACTAATGTTTTATTATCCAGTTGCTGATACTCCGTGAGTAAACTTAGACGACAGAGAAGAAAGTGCATAGACAGTAAACAAACAATTCAGGTTCTAAATGCTTGGGGAAATCCTAAACACAACATACAGTGACTCTCACACCTTACCCCCTCCTCATTTAACCAGAACCAGTCAGTGCCAAGCTGCACAGCAAACCAGCCAGCCACTCACCAGCCGTCCCTCTGTGCAAGACAGAAGCTCACCTTCTCTCTGAAGAGGCGCAGCACCTCCAGACTGCCTGGGCCTGCACTGCCCTCCTGCATCAAGTCCAAACGCTGGAAGAAGTGGGCAACGGTGATGCGTTCCCTGTAGCGCCAGACCGCTGGGTCCAGGTGCAGGTTGTCAGGGGTCAGATGGGAGGGCGGGCTGCCCACTTCGTACATAAGGCACAGCAGCCGGTCCTGGCCTGCACAAATACGTGCAGCATTCCCGGTGTCAGTTGCTCTTTACTGCTTACTTATCTTTTTATCTTCCATTCAAAATAACACTATGGTAAAAAAGAAATGTGTGTTCATAGTAACAACTTTTCCAGAATTTCTCAAAAGTATTATTGAACTAATCAAGCATGTCTTATGTCATATCATAGGAAAATTTACCCACAATTGATCTGTTTTCACATCTCCTCCAGCAAGATTTTGACATTTCAATAGACTGTATTTGGATCTGATGCCAAAACGTCGGTGGTTAAAGTGGTTTTAACAAATGTTATACTTCAATATCACAAAATTCCACCAACACACAACCTTCAAAATCGTTAAACAAGACTTTGTGAATCCAAGTCTCCATCAGCATAGTTAAAATGCCCAGATCACCACTCTGTTGGTGTCGTCATATGGTAAATCCAATAAAGTTTCACATTCCTGGTCCATGTAGTCTAATAACACTACTAAGTTATAGGAACTGGATAGATGAGAGTTTTCAACCAAGTGCCCATGGACCACAGCTGTCTCCCCACGATGGCTCAGTCCAGCATGTGATTTGGCAGTCCCTGGTCTGACGAGAACTGTCCAGTTGGTGGAAGTGAAGCAATCGCACATACACAAGAACTACAAAGCACTGAGGTAAAATCACATACCCATATTCTTGTCGTGCGCAATGGTCTCATCCAGTTTCGTGATCAAAGCATCTGCTTCCTGTGTAAAGAAGAATAGACATGCTTTTTCTGGTTGTCAACTCTGGTTCAATCCATTCCCCTCTCACTTTGTCATATATCAAACCTCGCACTGTCTCGCTTTGTGAGAGTCAAATCCCCACAGTATTATCATCAAACATTAAGCATCTCAGTTTTCTATCCCTTCAACTCTACAAAGTATTTCTTACTTTTCCCATCTTACTGTCCTTTCTCTGTTCTTCTGGTTTGTTAGCCCTTGCCTTCCCTGTCCACTCTGTTTCTCATCATTTTCACAAAGAATGCGTCATTTTAGTCATTAGAATGTCGATTTTGATATTTTCTTGAAGTCTGAAGTTCTTGTAGATGTTCTGTATCGTCATTGGCACCAAGATGTGTGTTTCTATTCATGTATGTAATTGTTGTGTGGTGTGTGTGTGTATGTGTGTGTGTGTGTGTGTGTGTGTGCCCGCGCGCGCGCGTGTGTGTAATGCGTAAAAGGAGCGTCTGCACGCACTGAATGTATGATATGAGTACTCCAGGTTCCTTCATCTGTTACTTCTTATTACCTTCTTGTTACCTTCTCCCTTCCCTCCCTTCCCCTCCACCTCTCACTCTCTCTTTGTATCTCGTTTTGTCTCTGTCTGTCTCTCTCTACCTCTCTATCTCTGTCTCTCTCAGTCCGCCTCTCTCTTTCTGTCTATCTCTCTCTTTATGTCTCTTTCTTTCAGTCTGACTCTCTTTGTCTGTCTCTCTCTGTCTGTCTATATCTGTATGTCTCTCTCTGGCTGTCTGTTTCTGTCTCTCTCTGTCTGTCTGTTTCTGTCTGTCTGTTTCTGTCTGTGTATGTCTCTCTGTGTATGTCTGTGCCTGTCTGTCTGCCTGTCTCTGTCTGTCTGTCTGCCTGTCTCTGTCTGTCTGTCTGTCTGTCTGTCTGTCTGTCTGTCTGTCTGTCTGTCTGTCTGTCTGTCTCTGTGTATCTCTATGTCTCTCTCTCTCTGTGTCGCTCTCTCTGTCTCTCTCTCTCTCTCTCTCTGTCTCTCTCTCTCTCTCTCTCTCTATCATTCGCTTGACAGAGCACCTGGATGACAGGAGTGAGGAATGCTGTGTCCATGTCTGTTTCCCACTGCTGCCTTTCCTCCTTGCTGGCCAGACCTGCACGCTGTTGACCTGCGGAAACAATGGGAAAGAGGAATGACACTAGTATGACAGGTGACAAAAACCTCTCTGGAAATAATGGCGAGTCTCTCTCTCTCTCTCTCTCTCTCTCTCTCTCTCTTTCTCTCTCTCTCTCTCTCTCCCTTACTCTGTCTCTCTATCTGTCTGACTGTCTCTCCCTGTCTGTCTGTCTGTCTGTCTGTCTGTCTGTCTGTCTGTCTGTCTGTCTGTCTGTCTGTCTGTCTGTCTGTCTGAATCTCCTCCTTCTCTTCCCCTCTCCCTCCCTCCCTCACGCAGGCAGGCACGCACGCACGCACGTACGTCAGCGTGAGAAAAAATCAACCCGGCAATCTTGTGGTATTTTAAGAAGTCTTTTAAAAATACTATTGACCATCATGAAGAAGCTATCAAACTTTTCATTTAGAGGGTGAAAATGCAATTGGTCTTGATTGTTCCGCATAAATGTGAAATGAAAATAGAAAGAGCGTGGATAAACCAAGCAAATTCTCTGAATTTTTCACACAATCCCCCAGTGAGTTGGGGGTAAGAATTGACCCACCACGTCTCCCCGCGCGATTCGTAGGAGGCGAATAGCTAGAGAGGTCGTGACTTAACTTTCCCTTCTTCTAACCAGCTCTAATGCTTTTTCGTGATTAATGGCCACGCTTAGAGTACAAACGCTGATGGTTATAAAAATAAATCAAGCCAGCCAGCCAGCCAGTCAGTCAGCCAGCCAGCCAGCCAGCCAGCCAGCCAGCCAGCCAGCCAGCCAGCCAGCCATACGCAAAAAGGAGCCAGCTGAATATACTTCTGAGCGGAACTAATGTCCTGTTACTAGTCGGCATGGATATACATGTATATTCCACCGTTGACGATTGCCTAAACGCACATAACATTAATGCAAATGCACGGAAAGATACACAATAAAGAGAGCAGAGATTATTCTACAATACTTTATACAACTGGTTCAATGTAACGGCACAAGGCCGGTCAAAATAAACAATGTAGTATGAAGACGCATGAAAATACGGAACATTTTCTACAATGTACGTAGTCAAAATCTGACAGCAGTTGTAAAGCATTCTGGTGCAGTCTGTTTACTTAGAAACACAAAGAAAACAACATCATTTACCATGCACAGACCCCACAGCAGGAGTGCCATCACTCAAGGGTGCCACGCCAGGACTGACAGAGCGACACCCACCTGCGTTCCTGTTCTTCCACATGGCATCCACCAGGCAGTGCAGCAGGCTGAAGATGTCGTCAGCGCTCTTGCCCATCCACTTGTTCAGGACCTCCACGTCCTTCACGAGGTGATCCCAGAAGAAAGTCTCCACATTCGCTACTCCAGCTCTGTGCTGAGGCTTGATCAAGTCCATCACAGCCTGAAAACACAGTCTTGATGCTCATGTTTCAGATAAACAAAAAGCCGCCACGGTAAATGTGCTATGAAAGACAAAGGAAAAACTGCATAGAAAGAAACAGCAGATGTTGAGGACAGCCATGACACATGTGTTAGCAAGCTTCTCCTGCGGTACTGTGAACCCCTTATCTGCATTAAGTGATGAAGTTGATCTACTGGATTCCTCACCTGTCGGACAAACAACAACAACAACAACAACAACAACAACTTTAACCAGCACGTAATGAGCGGGACATACCATCACAAGAAAAAAATTCCAGGTTTACCGTTTTCCTCGTGACCTTGACTTTGACACAGGTAAGTAGCGATGATTATTGTCTGCCCACGAAGGCCCTGAATTTGACACAGGTAAGTAGCGATGATTATTGTCTGCCCACGAAGGCCCTGAATTTGACACAGGTAAGTAGCGATGATTATTGTCTGCCCACGAAGGCCCTGAATTTGACACAGGTAAGTAGCGATGATTATTGTATGCCCACGAAGGCCCTGACTTTGACACAGGTAAGTAGCGATGATTATTGTATGCCTACGAAGGCCCTGACTTTGACACAGGTAAGGAGCGATGATTATTGTCTGCCCACGAAGGCCCTGAATTTGACACAGGTAAGTAGCGATGATTATTGTCTGCCCACGAAGGCCCTGAATTTGACACAGGTAAGTAGCGATGATTATTGTATGCCCACGAAGGCCCTGAATTTGACACAGGTAAGTAGCGATGATTATTGTCTGCCCACGAAGGCCCTGAATTTGACACAGGTAAGTAGCGATGATTATTGTCTGCCCACGAAGGCCCTGTGGCATACTACTCTTGTCCTAAGTATAGTGGCGGGGCAGTCCGATGTACAGTTTCAGAAACAACTCTTGTTAAATGTTTTTTACGGATGCGTGCAAATGCATATGTACGGTCAAACACGCGCACACACTAACACGCACGCACGCACACACACGCACGCACGCACGCTCGCACACACGCGCGCGCGCACGCACACACATAAACATACACACACACGCACACACTCACACACACGCACACACACACACACACAAACACACACAAAAACACACACACAAACACGCACGCACAAACACACACACATATCACACACACACACTCAAACAAACACACACAAACACACACAAACACACATAAACACACACTCTCTCTCTCACACACACACAAACACACATAAACTCTCTCTCTCTCTCTCTCTCTCTCTCTCTCTCTCTCACACACACACACACACACACAATTGCGTACATAGACAAACGACTATGGACGAATAAATAAATTCGCGGTGTTTATGGACTATAAGTAAATAAATAAATAAATAAACAAACAAATAAATAAACAAACAAACAAACAAACAAACAAACAAACAAACAAATAAATAAATAAATGAATGAATGAATGAATGAATGAATGAATGAATGAAGGAAGGAAGGAAGGAATGAATGAAGGAAGGAATGAATGAATGAAGGAATGAAGGAATGAAGGAATGAAGGAATGAAGGAATGAATGAATGAAGGAAGGAATGAATGAATGAATGAATGAATGAATGAATGAATGAATGAATGAATGAAGGAAGGAAGGAATGAATGAAGGAAGGAAGGAATGAATGAAGGAATGAAGGAATGAAGGAATGAAGGAATGAAGGAATGAATAAATACTTTACAAGCTGTAATTGTGACACGAAACTCTAAAGTTTCACCAAAACTTGAGTCCTTGAAACAATTTTCAGAACTGGAGATGTAACACGACCTGCTCTGTAAGATGGCACCATGTTCAGGCCACGCTTGTGAAAACACTACTAGAGGAAAGCCCTTTTTTTGCACGAGGTGCCTAACAGCATGATCATTGCATTTTCCTCCTTTTGTTTTCATGTTTTTCAAAGTGGTCAACCTCTCCGTTTAACAGTCGGTGAACTGAGTGTGTTCAACTACATCAGTTGCATTGGTGAGCTGTTCCTGAGAAAACAAGGTCATAGAGATTTTCACCAAGACAACATTCTCAGATCCTCAGACAGTACTAAGGACTCGGTAACCGTAGAGAGTTCAGTCAGTGCATGCAATCAACACTACACTTCGCGTGAAGTAAATCATGTGAGAATAAATGAGAACAACATTTTGATATTTGGTCTCCGCTGTCCTGTCCGTTAGCAGACCATTCAAGGTGTCACAGAAAAATCATCTCGTATTACCCGTTTGATGAGATTTAAGTTTTCACGCTTCAGCTGTCCAGCATATTAGACAAAATGATAAATGCAGGATTTTTCTTGAGAGGTCATCCTGTACAACTAGTAGAAAAAAGTAAGGTTCTTCGGCACATGTGTCTGAAATATGGCAATTGGAGTTTTTGACGGTGTTAAAAGATGGACAGGCATTTCTTTACTAAATACCTGACCAAAGTTTAATCGTCACAGTGACTCAGGTCATTTAAATGATTAAAGGAAACTAGATGAGGTGTTTGAAAGATGAATCGACAGTTTCTACAAAAAATATTTCCGCTTTCGAGGGAGGATAATTCTATTACATGTAGTAGCAGGTTAATTTGTAAGTATGAAGCCGACTCAATTTCCAAGACTCATTCAGCCCACTTGGGGTTATTGAGTTGCATCCTCACCTGCAAATCATGTTTTATTGAAAACCCGTTCATGCTCAACACTTCTGCATTTAGATATAAGGCAGGATGAGATACTGAAGGAAGGAACGAAATCTGTTATTAGAGCCGTAAGAACTTTACTGGGTCTGCAGCTAAAAACCAAAAATTGGTTATTAGATTCTACAGTCAGGCAGCTATATCCTGTCTCTTGTAGCAAGCATGGAAGATATGAAATGTGGACACTAGACCAACACTGGTAAAGGAGCAAGGCAGGCGGGAGACAGCTGGACCCACCTGGCTATCGGGCCTGGCACCAAGCAGCAGTGCTGCATGGGTGAGGAGGCGCAGCAGGGAGCAAGCCCCTGGGGACAGGGTCCTCTCTGGGACAGCCTGCAGTGGCCGCTGTGCCGCAGGTCCCAGGATGTAGCCCGCCTCTGTCCTGTCTTGTCTGGAACAAGGACAGCCAGGCTGTGTTATCCCAGAAAAGGCAATGCTCACATACACTTGGTTCCCATGGGGCTGCCACTATCACTCATCCATCTCAGTTGAACGAGTAGTTTAGCTGTTAAAATGGACATTTGTGTCCTGGCTGTCCAAGTGGGCTCCTGCAATCAGTTATCAAAGTGAATGAAAGTAGCGTCAAAATGTGATTTCTAGAACAAGCACTGTCCAAAGCAAAGTCATTCGAAGGATCCAGTTATCTTGGTTGGCAGTTTACTAGCCAGCAGGACCAAGACGGGTGTGTAGATCATTAAATGTAACCATCACAGATTCATTACGAGACACAGGCGCCGAAGATGTTGGCTTCGATCCAACTAATCAGAGCTACAGTCAATATCACCAAACACAGCACCACTATCGATAAACACGAGCACACACACAAAACAAAGTACCTCAACAGTGTAAGTGTTAGAACGATACAAGGCCAGTTTGGTGATTAAGTGAAAAATACAAACCCGTCATCCACCACATTCTGCGGGGCTGCAACGTGGCTCTCGCCCCCAATCTCGGCGCCACACTCGTAGCAGCAAGCACGGGTTGAAGGACGGCCACACTGGAAAACAGAACACAGAGGCATTGGGCACAAATAAAGGATAGCCAGCTGAATTTCTTTCTTTATTTCTTTCTTGCTTCTTTCCTTCTACATCCAGTCAACATTCAAGACGCTTATCATTTACATTTATCTATCAGAGTTTGATCACCAAACAGGTAATAGATAACGATTTGTTTCCTTTTCACTTGCTAATCAAATGGAAATCGACGATCTCGATATAAACAGTAGACTTTCCTTTCCCTATTAATCAGTTCTTGCAAAGCACCGAAGGTATAAGAAAACTAGACCATTTGCACGGCAGAATGGGAATCTTTCAGTGGAATAAAGAAAGACCGAGTAGTTCCGTTGACACTCTGATACAAAGTTTGATCAGACACTTGTCTGACATGATGCATCAATTTCATATTAAAGTTTGTTTAGTAAAAACACTCTTGCATGACTGTTAAAAACCTCATCATTTTCATTATGCATAAAGAAACTTCTCACTAGCATCGAAGAACCAGTCAAATACAAATTGTTCCTTCCAACGTTTGCATTTTAAGACGATTTATCTAGCATGTAATGCTTAGATAATTGCACTCCAACAAAGGGCAACAATTAACGAATTCACTCTTAATCTAATAGTTGAGTAAAATGAGATGGAGAGAGAGAGAGAGAGAGAGAGAGAAAGAGAGAGAGAGAAAGAGAGAGAGAGAAAGAGAGAGAGAGAAAGAGAGAGAGAGATAGAAGCACCCCATCCCTCCCCCAAAAGAAAAAATGAAAACACCTTTTCAATAAGACTCTCTCAATTATGCATACTGCATGTTTTCCCCATTTTGATGCGTCATTATTCATATTTATCTGTTAGAATAGTATGTGCTCATCCATTTGTCGAAAACGTAAATGCCGAATTCACAGTGAAGTAAGGGTGGGGACACACGACATGTCGTCTCTGAATCAACTCACATTGCCAATGATGTACGGATGACCATTGGGACACCCTGCAATTGAAGATGCACTGTGACACACTCATCAATTGTCAATGAAGAGATACCAACACCTTATCTGTATTGGAAATTGACACACACGCGCGCATGCACAAAACATTGCAGATGGACAGATAGGAGGGAGAGAGAGAGAGAGAGAGAGAGAGAGAGAGAGAGAGAGAGAGAGAGAGAGAGAGAGAGATGGGGGGTGGTGGATAGCTCGAGGAGAATAACATTTTTTTAATAGTGGGTGGGTGCAGAAACTACTCGAACGAGGATTTCCTCTGTGACTAATTGGATGAAATTTAAGAATAACGAGCAAGTACCCTTCAAACTACTGAGCATTATGCTCAATGGACTTTCATGCATCCTCCTACCTTGAGGCTCTATCGAAATCGCCCACTTTCGTCTTTACTATATTGGATGTCTGAAGTTGTTACGAATCGAATGTGGCGAATGGTGGTGTGCACGTGGTTAGGTTTTGACTGTGATTATTTTTAGCATGAGTGGGTGACGTAGTGACTGAGGAGTGTTCACGGGTGAGCGAATGATCTGATTGATTGTATATTTGCCGAGTGAAAGCTGGATACGACACTCGAGCGAATGAACCCCAGGGTGACGGGTGAGTGCTTATTTTATCTGTATCCTTCTATATTGTAAATACCGCGGATGTATGATGATTGATTGTGAAGGAACGGATGAGTGAGTTTGTGTTATTTTCAGGGTTCGTTGGACAGCGGAGAAGTGGAGCTTTCCGGGCGGGGGCCTGTATGAAGACTGTCGGCGGGGGGCCGCTGGAGCTTGAGTGTTTGAAGTCTGAGTGCCGGCGGGGGCCGCACGTCAGCACCTGTGAGCCCTGGTGTGGGACGGGCAGTTGAGTTTGTTTTTGTGTTCGAATACACGACTCTGTAACTCTGTGCTGGTGTTTGTGTTTTCTTGTTTATTTTCATTTGTGCGGGCTAGGCAAACCCGAGGCCCAGTTAGCCTGTCCGTAACAACTGGGCCTCGGGTTTGCCTAGCCCGCACAAATGAAAATAAACAAGAAAACACAAACACCAGCACAGAGTTACAGAGTCGTGTATTCGAACACAAAAACAAACTCAACTGCCCGTCCCACACCAGGGCTCACAGGTGCTGACGTGCGGCCCCCGCCGGCACTCAGACTTCAAACACTCAAGCTCCAGCGGCCCCCCGCCGACAGTCTTCATACAGGCCCCCGCCCGGAAAGCTCCACTTCTCCGCTGTCCAACGAACCCTGAAAATAACACAAACTCACTCATCCGTTCCTTCACAATCAATCATCATACATCCGCGGTATTTACAATATAGAAGGATACAGATAAAATAAGCACTCACCCGTCACCCTGGGGTTCATTCGCTCGAGTGTCGTATCCAGCTTTCACTCGGCAAATATACAATCAATCAGATCATTCGCTCACCCGTGAACACTCCTCAGTCACTACGTCACCCACTCATGCTAAAAATAATCACAGTCAAAACCTAACCACGTGCACACCACCATTCGCCACATTCGATTCGTAACAACCACCCTCCCATCAAGCCGAACAAGTTCCTGCGACTTGTGTAGCTTCAATCCTGCATCATCCTGGAACCCATATCCGCCTGCGAATTCCAGCGGCCCTCACACAGTAAGAGATGGAACCTTCATCACCCACCGTGAGCTGCAACCCTAAGTCTGGCAGCATTTGCCCGGGCACCCCTGTGCGGGGAAAAACGTACCCCCGTGCCTCTGCCACGACCTTCGTCTCGACTGCGCGCAGCGCCACTGCCCCCGGACAGCGCGTCGCCCCCTCGACCAACGCGAGGACACACTTGTCTCCCCTGGACGACGAAGGAGTCAACGGGCCCACCACATCCCCGGGACCCACCAAGAGACAACCCGTCGAGTCATGAAAACGGGGATTAAGAGGAACATCCGACCTCTGCAATGGCTGCACCCTCTGAGGGGTGATGTCTACTTCAGGACATTTTGCCGCAAGTAGAGGACGGAAAGGCTTCTCCCCAGCCTGAGCCTGTGCCCTTGGCTGCACGGCCCCCCCTAGCTCTGCGCTTTGGAACCGAGCTCCCGGAATCCTAGCCAGAATGACGTCACACACGGGATTCTCGATGACGCAAGCATCAACCTCACCCCTGAACACCGGAGTATCCAATCTGACCCGTGCGACTGGTAGCTCGACAATATCACCTGCGAACTGTCGACAACGCCGCACGCGTTCCGTGGTTTGATCCGGAGTCAGAAAAGATCGACGCACCCCAACGGTCGAGCACCCCGAGTCAAGCATCACCTGCACCGGTCGTCCGTTCAACCGACCCGAGCAGATTTGCAACGAGCTGGGCACCTCATGCTCCAACGTCATAGCACAGCTAACGTCAGGCATCTGTCCCCGACTGCCAGACGAAGCCGATTCCCGGGAGTCTCCACACGGCACCACGACACAAGATGCCGAAACCTGGCCCCCTGGGGCGGGTTTCGCCGGACACTCCCGAATCCTATGGCCCGCCTCCCCGCAGTACCAACACGCGACGTCCCTATCTGGAGGCTGAGATCGCTCAGTGTCCGCACGCCAACAGAACACTTTCTTGTGCTTATTCATGAATGGAGAGACTTGTACATTTAATCAACAATGGGAATCAATTTGAATGAAATGGCATAATCAGATCTGCACAAATAGAATGTACCACACAAAACAGCTGGCGAATTTGTAGCTTTTTGTGGAGGTTATTACTTCATATTTTTCTTAACAAAAGACAGGTTTTAAACCAGTCACGACTGCTGGCAGTTGAAGGCTGTTCTTCGCCGATTTGGGATAATTCAAGTGAAAAATGTGTGGATTGACAACACATAGGACTTTTACTCACGATAAAGTACTGGGTTGTCACTGTCTGTCCTTGCGGCGAAAAGCACGTCATAAATTTGTCGGGCATCATCTTGTGGCATCGTCGGCAACAACGTATTCTGCACGTGAAAACATAAACAGCAGAGTCAAAGGAAAGCTTTCAGATTTGAGATGAAAACCACAATACTGTGCTCTTTTGGCCTACGTGCATGTGTTATACCATGACTATAGCATTTTTATCTGTATTAGCCCTACACTGAAAAAGACCTTACCTGCATACTTTTCCGGGAATAATACAACCACATTTTTGGCAATATAACGGATCAACATTCAGGTGATATCACGACAGAACTGTTCAAAGGCAGCTTACAAGCACCATGCACAGGAGTTATGTTTAATCTGACGGTTTCTTCATTGAAGAACACACCAAATCTCCACCATTCAAATGATAGACATAATCAAGCAGGTGAGGCGTCAATAAATACACTGACATACACTCATCATATCATATATCAGGTCACAGGTAAAGTGAACCACTAATGTTTTCTTTGTGAACCAAATGTTTCTGTCCCAGTTCACTATGGTGTGGTGAAGCAATGCTGAAGACAAAGAGTGTCACACACGTGGACAAAGCATGATATGCAACAGTCATGTGAAACTCCCTATCGCTCTGCCAAACATTTTCCAAGACAATGCCAAGGTCTGAGCTTTTTTGTTCAGACATCCACAGCTAATTGGCCAGTGCTCCCATCAATGTAAAAGAAACACTGATCTGATACAAACACACATCTGCATGAGATAATAATAATAGTTTATTCATAAGCACATACCTTCCCTTGACAGGCAAGCTCATTGCGTTTACAATCCAAAGAATCAATACTCATACAACCGCTCAACACCACATTCCCACAAAAAACACACACAACACACATAAACAAAAAACAAAAACTAAGATCCAATAGAACAAATAGAACTAAATATACAATATACACAGCACTTGCCGGCCAGGTCAAGTAAGGCGAAGCAGTTCAGCATGAAGGCGGATCGGAAGAGGTGAGTCTTTAGAGCACTTTTGAACTGGGGCAGAGTGTCAGAATGACGGAATGAGAGAG
>JAWQFJ010011743.1:0-17500 GCA_034096865.1 Theodoxus fluviatilis
GATACGATTAGCACAAGCACCTGAAATGGGTATTCCTCTCGGAAAAGTAATTGATATTAACACTTTAATCGAAACTGGGGGATGTATAAGTCAGTCTGCAATAAGCAGTGAGAGGAACGTTTTCTGGAAGCAGGTTTTGGAAATCTGGAATGAATTTGTAAGCAAGCACTATCGGCACTTTTTGACCTGTGACCTTTTACATCAGCCATTGTGGAACAATCCGCAATATAAAGATAAAACTTACTTTAAAAAAAACATGGTTTGACGTAGGAATTAGAAGTATGAAAGATATTGTTCATCCGAACAGGGGATTTAAATCATTTGAAGAGTTAAAATGTCACTTTAGCCTACAAGGAAACTTTTTGGAATATGCAAAACTATTAAGTATAATCCCCGCTCACTGGAAGAGTAGTATTGAAAGAGCTACTGCAAGTAGTATGGCTTGTGAGGGGGATCTACCGATACGATCCTTTTTGCTAAAAAATAAAACAAAACTTGCGAGAATGTACTATACAATTCTTATTGAAAATAGCCAAAAACCTACTTCGCAAACATCTTGGGAAAAAAGATTGGGAGTATCTGAATTGCCATGGAGGCGGTATTATATGATTCCCTTTGTAGCAACAAGAGAAGTGAAACTTAGGAACTTCCAGTATAAAATTCTGCACAGAATACTACCTGTCAATGAATATTTGTTTAAGCTAAAGATTGTTCAGAGTAATGTCTGCTCTTTCTGTTTGACAGAACCCGAAACTTTGGAGCATCTCTTTGTTGACTGTTTTGTTAGTGAAACATTTTGGAAAGAAATTATTTGTTTCCTTCGAAGCAGGACAAGGATTCCCTTACATTTGAATAAGCAAAATATTTTGTTTGGCTCACCAGACTATGATGCATGTACAAACCATATCATTCTGCTAGGAAAGAAACATATACATTACAAAAGATCCATGAATGAATTGCCTTCATTTGAAGACTTTAAAAAAATTATGTTTAATGTGATGAATACAGAAGAGTGTGCAGCTAGAATGGCAGGTAATTTTGAGAAATTTAAGTTGAAGTGGAATTCTTTTTTACAGGAATGAGGGCCGTTGTGAATGCATGTACATTTCTGTTACAATGTCTATGATCCAACCTTGATATTTGTATCCTCTTTTTTTTGAAAATAAAGTGTTTGAAAAAAAAAAAAAACGATGTAAATCCGGACCGGAAAAAAAACAAAAACAATATGATAGACAACGACAAAGATTTCAGTCGATGCCTTTGACAAATATACGCTTTGTGAGTCTTTAAGTTCAAGCAACAGCCTATCATATGTACAGGCGACATTGTACTCAGGGTACAGCAGTGAGATTATCTGAATGGATTATCACCTATGGATGTTTTTAAAGACTTCATAAAAGTATTGTTCCTTAGATGCAATGGGAGATGAGGCGGACCTAGACCAAGGGCAACATGCCTGTTCCAAGAATGTTCTTGAGGTTCTCCAGGTGGGGAAGGTGACAGGCTGGTTAGTGGCCGCCTTCTTTCCTGTCTGCAGCCAGTGGCTTCTGTCGTCAGCAGCTGCAACACGCCTGACCTGTATTGGTGGGGCAGATAGCTGGCAGAGCGCCGCCTGGAGGATGCGGTCTTGATCCCACTCTGGCACAGAGGCGTGCAGGAATGTGGAATGGAGAGAGCTGCGAAAACGCGAACATGAAGCTGAAGGCACGAATACTGCATGTGTACAGAGGGAGCACGAATGCTGCATGTGTACAGAGGGAGCACGTATGCTGCATGTGTACAGAGGGAGCACGAATGCTGCATGTGTACAGAGGGAGCACGAATGCTGCATGTGTACAGAGGGAGCACGAATACTGCATGTGTACAGAGGGAGCACGTATGCTGCATGTGTACAGAGGGAGCACGTATGCTGCATGTGTACAGAGGGAGCACGAATGCTGCATGTGTACAGAGGGAGCACGTATGCTGCATGTGTACAGAGGAAGCACGAATACTGCATGTGTACAGAGGGAGCACGAATGCTGCATGTGTACAGAGGGAGCACGTATGCTGCATGTGTACAGAGGAAGCACGAATACTGCATGTGTACAGAGGGAGCACGTATGCTGCATGTGTACAGAGGGAGCACGTATGCTGCATGTGTACAGAGGGAGCACGAATGCTGCATGTGTACAGAGGGAGCACGTATGCTGCATGTGTACAGAGGGAGCACGTATGCTGCATGTGTACAGAGGGAGCACGTATGCTGCATGTGTACAGAGGGAGCACGTATGCTGCACGTGTACAGAGGGAGCACGTATGCTGCATGTGTACAGAGGGAGCACGAATACTGCATGTGTACAGAATGAGCACGTATGCTGCATGTGTACAGAGGGAGCACGAATACTGCATGTGTACAGAGGGAACACGTATACTGCATGTGTACAGAGGGAGCACGAATACTGCATGTGTACAGAGGGAGCACGTATGATGCATGTGTACAGAGGGACCTCGAATGCTGCATGTGTACAGAGGGAGCACGAATACTGCATGTGTACAGAGGGAGCACGAATACTGCATGTGTACAGAGGGAGCACGTATGCTGCATGTGTACAGAGGGAGCACGAATACTGCATGTGTACAGAGGGAGCACGAATAATGCATGTGTCCAGAGGGAGCACGACTACTGCATGTGTACAGAGGGAGCACGAATGCTGCATGTGTACAGAGGGAGCACGACTGATGCATGTGTACAGAGGGAGCACGTATGCTGCATGTGTACAGAGGGAGCACGTATGCTACATGTGTACAGAGGGAGCACGAATACTGCATGTGTACAGAGGGAGCACGTATGCTGCATGTGTACAGAGGGAGCACGAATGCTGCATGTGTACAGAGGGAGCACGAATGCTGCATGTGTACAGAGGGAGCACGTATGCTGCATGTGTACAGAGGGAGCACGTATGCTGCATGTGTACAGAGGGAGCACGTATGCTGCATGTGTACAGAGGGAGCACGTATGCTGCATGTGTACAGAGGGAGCACGTATGCTGCATGTGTACAGAGGGAGCACGAATACTGCATGTGTACAGAGGGAGAGTGAGGATGGCGGTGGTTGTAGCTGCTACGCTGCAAAGATGGGACAACCATTGGTTGAATAACATTTCCTAGGTAGTTACCGTGGAGTGAGTTTTAAGGGTGCACGATTTTTGAAGGCCTCACAACACCTGAAGGTGAGTGAAAAAGAAATCTTACATTGCTCACAATGTGTTTTTTTAGAAACTTAAACAGTCTAAAGGTTACATGCACACAAGAATAGTCGTCGACTTTGCAGGTTTTGTGTGTGCAGTTTTTGTTGGGGTGGGTTTTTGTTTTTTTTTTTTGGGGGGGGGGGGGGAGGGAGGGGATGGGGGGAGGATGGGGGGAGGAGGTGTGTGGCTTCGACCAATTATTGACGGTGCACCATTATATTACGTCTACTTTAGAGAAAACACAAATCCACGCACATACATGACATGCAAGGTGTCAGGTTGATAGTCAGCATTAGCTGACCTTGACAACCTGAAAAGACAGTCATGATTCACCTGTCATCAACGGCGCTATTGTCACATCTCTAAGACTGATTTGTTTTGTTTGGGTCGGTGAATCATAATACAGCTCGGTATTCGATTAAGAACGTAATCTGCATGTAATGTGGTAACACTGAGAGGTCACTCACAACATTTGTCTAAACCTGGTAACAACAGATGTCAGCATATTCAAACGAGACACATCTCACGTGTCAGTTACCGCTTGTCGTAGCTACGCTCCCCCCACGCGCACCCCCCCATCCCCTCCCTCCCCCCCCCCCCACAAAAAAACCACCCCAACAAAAACTGCACACACAAAACCTGCAAAGTCGACGACTATTCTTGTGTGCATGTAACCTTTAGACTGTTTAAGTTTCTAAAAAAACACATTGTGAGCAATGTAAGATTTCTTTTTCACTCACCTTCAGGTGTTGTGAGGCCTTCAAAAATCGTGCACCCTTAAAACTCACTCCACGGTAACTACCTAGGAAATGTTATTCAACCAATGGTTGTCCCATCTTTGCAGCGTAGCAGCTACAACCACCGCCATCCTCACTCTCCCTCTGTACACATGCAGTATTCGTGCTCCCTCTGTACACATGCAGCATACGTGCTCCCTCTGTACACATGCAGCATACGTGCTCCCTCTGTACACATGCAGCATACGTGCTCCCTCTGTACACATGCAGCATACGTGCTCCCTCTGTACACATGCAGCATTCGTGCTCCCTCTGTACACATGCAGCATTCGTGCTCCCTCTGTACACATGCAGCATTCGTGCTCCCTCTGTACACATGCAGTATTCGTGCTCCCTCTGTACACATGCAGCATACGTGCTCCCTCTGTACACATGCAGCATACGTGCTCCCTCTGTACACATGCATCAGTCGTGCTCCCTCTGTACACATGCAGCATTCGTGCTCCCTCTGTACACATGCAGCATTCGTGCTCCCTCTGTACACATGCATCAGTCGTGCTCCCTCTGTACACATGCAGCATTCGTGCTCCCTCTGTACACATGCAGTAGTCGTGCTCCCTCTGTACACATGCAGCATTCGTGCTCCCTCTGTACACATGCAGTATTCGTGCTCCCTCTGTACACATGCAGCATTCGTGCTCCCTCTGTACACATGCATCATTCGTGCTCCCTCTGTACACATGCAGCATTCGTGCTCCCTCTGTACACATGCAGTATACGTGCTCCCTCTGTACACATGCAGTAGTCGTGCTCCCTCTGTACACATGCAGCATTCGTGCTCCCTCTGTACACATGCAGCATTCGTGCTCCCTCTGTACACATGCAGCATTCGTGCTCCCTCTGTACACATGCAGCATACGTGCTCCCTCTGTACACGTGCAGCATACGTGCTCCCTCTGTACACATGCAGCATACGTGCTCCCTCTGTACACATGCAGCATACGTGCTCCCTCTGTACACATGCAGCATACGTGCTCCCTCTGTACACATGCAGCATTCGTGCTCCCTCTGTACACATGCAGCATACGTGCTCCCTCTGTACACATGCAGCATACGTGCTCCCTCTGTACACATGCAGTATTCGTGCTTCCTCTGTACACATGCAGCATACGTGCTCCCTCTGTACACATGCAGCATTCGTGCTCCCTCTGTACACATGCAGTATTCGTGCTTCCTCTGTACACATGCAGCATACGTGCTCCCTCTGTACACATGCAGCATTCGTGCTCCCTCTGTACACATGCAGCATACGTGCTCCCTCTGTACACATGCAGCATACGTGCTCCCTCTGTACACATGCAGTATTCGTGCTCCCTCTGTACACATGCAGCATTCGTGCTCCCTCTGTACACATGCAGCATTCGTGCTCCCTCTGTACACATGCAGCATACGTGCTCCCTCTGTACACATGCAGCATTCGTGCTCCCTCTGTACACATGCAGTATTCGTGCCTTCAGCTTCATGTTCGCGTTTTCGCAGCTCTCTCCATTCCACATTCCTGCACGCCTCTGTGCCAGAGTGGGATCAAGACCGCATCCTCCAGGCGGCGCTCTGCCAGCTATCTGCCCCACCAATACAGGTCAGGCGTGTTGCAGCTGCTGACGACAGAAGCCACTGGCTGCAGACAGGAAAGAAGGCGGCCACTAACCAGCCTGTCACCTTCCCCACCTGGAGAACCTCAAGAACATTCTTGGAACAGGCATGTTGCCCTTGGTCTAGGTCCGCCTCATCTCCCATTGCATCTAAGGAACAATACTTCTATGAAGTCTTTAAAAACATCCATAGGTGATAATCCATTCAGATAATCTCACTGCTGTACCCTGAGTACAATGTCGCCTGTACATATGATAGGCTGTTGCTTGAACTTAAAGACTCACAAAGCGTATATTTGTCAAAGGCATCGACTGAAATCTTTGTCGTTGTCTATCATATTGTTTGTTTTTTTTTCCGGTCCGGATTTACATCGTTTTTTTGTTTTGTTTTTTTTAACACTTTATTTTCAAAAAAAAGAGGATACAAATATCAAGGTTGGATCATAGACATTGTAACAGAAATGTACATGCATTCACAACGGCCCTCATTCCTGTAAAAAAGAATTCCACTTCAACTTAAATTTCTCAAAATTACCTGCCATTCTAGCTGCACACTCTTCTGTATTCATCACATTAAACATAAATTTTTTTAAAGTCTTCAAATGAAGGCAATTCATTCATGGATCTTTTGTAATGTATATGTTTCTTTCCTAGCAGAATGATATGGTTTGTACATGCATCATAGTCTGGTGAGCCAAACAAAATATTTTGCTTATTCAAATGTAAGGGAATCCTTGTCCTGCTTCGAAGGAAACAAATAATTTCTTTCCAAAATGTTTCACTAACAAAACAGTCAACAAAGAGATGCTCCAAAGTTTCGGGTTCTGTCAAACAGAAAGAGCAGACATTACTCTGAACAATCTTTAGCTTAAACAAATATTCATTGACAGGTAGTATTCTGTGCAGAATTTTATACTGGAAGTTCCTAAGTTTCACTTCTCTTGTTGCTACAAAGGGAATCATATAATACCGCCTCCATGGCAATTCAGATACTCCCAATCTTTTTTCCCAAGATGTTTGCGAAGTAGGTTTTTGGCTATTTTCAATAAGAATTGTATAGTACATTCTCGCAAGTTTTGTTTTATTTTTTAGCAAAAAGGATCGTATCGGTAGATCCCCCTCACAAGCCATACTACTTGCAGTAGCTCTTTCAATACTACTCTTCCAGTGAGCGGGGATTATACTTAATAGTTTTGCATATTCCAAAAAGTTTCCTTGTAGGCTAAAGTGACATTTTAACTCTTCAAATGATTTAAATCCCCTGTTCGGATGAACAATATCTTTCATACTTCTAATTCCTACGTCAAACCATGTTTTTTTAAAAGTAAGTTTTATCTTTATATTGCGGATTGTTCCACAATGGCTGATGTAAAAGGTCACAGGTCAAAAAGTGCCGATAGTGCTTGCTTACAAATTCATTCCAGATTTCCAAAACCTGCTTCCAGAAAACGTTCCTCTCACTGCTTATTGCAGACTGACTTATACATCCCCCAGTTTCGATTAAAGTGTTAATATCAATTACTTTTCCGAGAGGAATACCCATTTCAGGTACTCTGTCTATCATATTGTTCATATCCCTTTGCCAACTGTTGTACATATATAAGCTACTGTGTACTTTTTCTTATCTATCCAGGAAGGTCATTTTTTATGAGCAAGGACAATTTGTAAGACAGGCAGAAATGCCCAAAATGGCATCCTCGATAAACAAAGAATCAATCAATATGTTGGTATGTGGATACCTCTGCAAGCGCTTGTGTCAGTTTAGATCAGCTTTGGTGTACACATTATTTTATCTCTTTAAGTTCCAGGAAAGATTTTGCAAATTGGTCGATTTTGTCAGTTAGCATTCTAACAGCCAGTAATCGTGTTCACTACTTCTGATAGATCTCGGTGAAACTTTGCTCCATACGCCTTGAAACACTACGGTGATATATTTGCAACACCACTAGCACTATTCATTGTCATAAAACTAGTTGTGTGCAATAGTGGCCATACACAAACACACTACATAACAATGCTACCATCACCACCACTACCACAACCGCCAGTAATGACACCAACACGACCAGTTCACAGCAGCAACAGAAGAAGCAATAGCAGCAGCAACAAAAAAGATGCATCTACATCATTATCAACAACAACAACAACAACAACAATAAATTGAATATTCATGAAATCTTACACAAACATGCACGAAGCTTATCGATAAACCAACATGAAAAAAGTGCACGTTGCTTAGGCTCTACATCTTCCAAAGTGCTTTGAACGCACAAATCGGGTTTTATTGACCTGATCTTGCCACCATGCCACCGGTAGCCTCGTTGGCTGTTTGAGGTCGCCTCTTACTGAGCTACAGAAGTTGTTTGTTTGAGGTCGCCCCTTACTGAGCTACAGAAGTTGGCTGTTTGAGGTCGCCCCTTACTGAGCTACAGAAGTTGGCTGTTTGAGGTCGCCCCTTACTGAGCTACAGAAGTTGGCTGTTTGAGGTCGCCCCTTACTGAGCTACAGAAGTTGGCTGTTTGAGGTCGCCTCTTACTGAGCTACAGAAGTTGGCTGTTTGAGGCCGCCCCTTACTGAGCTACAGAAGTTGGCTGTTTGAGGTCGCCCCTTACTGAGCTCCAGAAGTTGGCTCGCAGCAGCAGTTCCAGCTGATGAGGAGGGCATCGAGCGGCTCCCAATGAACGTTCTACCGGCGCCCTACCCATGTAATAGACCCGTCCACAGCACAACACCGCTTGTGTCATGAGAATGCAATTTGGGGAGTGTCGTGAGAGTAGAGGGATGGGTGTATGAAACGTTTCTTGAAGGCAAAACAACTCTTGCAGTTGTGACGCAGCTGAGCTAACACTTCACGGCTTGTAAACGTCCTTTATCAAAAGAAAATGACCGCTTCCATATGACTTGAGAGGCCAGTACATAAGGCGAAGCTCACACACGGGTCTGGAAATGATTATTCTCTTCGACTGGTAATAAAAAGTCATTTCGTGGGCTTTTTTTACACTTCACCATCATATTTGTAACTTTAAAAAGGCATTGGTCAGTTGCTAAATTCATAGCGCTGGCAAAATTCGTTAGTAATTTAACGATGCCCAAATACTACATTGTCGAATGTAAACAATGCCAGAAGTGACTATTAGAATTCATGCAATAATGTCCGAATTTAGACTTTGTGCTTACCGCATATTGTAACAATTTCCAACCTCGCGGGTTTTATTTTCTAAAGTTTGCTTTTTCGTGTAGTTATTCCCCCTCCCCCCATTCTCCACCCCTACCCCTTTCCTTTGGACCGTGATTCTTTTCAACCAGTTGTTCCGTTCTTGGCTGTCCTTTTCTTCCCTTTCTGTCCTCTCAGTGTGATTAGCCCGCCGTACCTTGAATGTCCGTTTGTTTTGTATCCTGTCGTTGCTTTGTAATTCCTTTCAGTGAGTTGATCCTACCTCCTCTCTCTCTCTCTCTCTCTCTCTCTCTCTCTCTCTCTCTCTCTCTCTCTCTCTCTCTCTCTCTCTGCCGGTAGCAGGTTGCAAGTGGACACCACTGGTTTGTGTACATGTATTTTAGCTTTGAAGCATGGACAAAGCTTATTATACTAAATGTTGATAACTTGCACTTTTATACACCTCTTGGGTGACAAGTGTTTATAAACTGTACATATTTTTCTTATCAGTTTGGGCTCTTTGAGAGCTGCTTTTGACAAAACAGTAACAGACTGTGATTCAACCAGTTGTGATGAACACGTGTTCTTTTAGTGAGAGATGTTAAAAGTATAAATATCTACTGTATTGTTTTACGTAATACTGTACATAACATGTCTTAATTGTCTGGTGGGTCGTCGGCCGAAATAAACAATCTCTCTCTCTCTCTCTCTCTCTCTCTCTCTCTCTCTCTCTCTCTCTCTCTCTCTCAAGCCACTACTACTACTACTACTACTACTACTACTACTACTACTACTACTACTACTACCACCACTATATATATATATATATACTATTACTACTACTACTACGACTACTACCTATATATATATATAATAATACTACTACTACTATATATACTACTATTACTACTATTACTACTACTACTACTACTACTAATACTGCTGCTGCTGCTGTCACACCGCAGCGGACCTGACCTGTCTGGTCAAGATGACTGCAGTGAACTGCTTTAGACACCGCCAGCATCCTGTATGATAATTCTCCACGTATTGTATGACAAGCATGTGCGTATGCCCTCATTAATGCAACAGAAAGATCATCAAAAGTGCAAAACAGTATGTCACTGCAGTTGCTTTTATTCTACATCAAACATATTTTATTTAGCTCTTCGTCCTTGAAAAGACGTGTCGTTGTTAAACCGTAGCAGCGACATGCTGCATAGGTTTTTATGTGTCTTTGTTCTATCAGAGAACAATTGGGATCTTTTTGTCTTTAAATAACTCAAGTCTATCTGGTGTTACAAGGCGACGGTTACACAGAAGAACTCAGAAAAAAAGACTTCTACAGTGGCACCAGTTTGAACAACTGTCATGTGGAGAAGCAGTTCCGTTTGCAGGCAGCTGAAGCAATTTCCCCCCTAAAGTACGACTGGCCTGGTATTTTCGGAGGACGAAGAGCAATGAAATGTGCCATAATTATGTGCAAAACTTATGGTTGGAATTCGGCCAAACATCACCCAATGTGGCCACAATAAGAGAGAAACCACAGCAACTGTCAAAACATGCGCGCGCGCGTACACAAACACACACACACATGTACACGCATGTACACACACAACACACGCATTTACACACATACTCACACACACGCACATACAAACACTCACACGCATACACACAAGCATGCACGCACGCATAATCGCACACGAAACCAGCTAACAATCTAAAGACATGGACTGTTGCGAACGGCCTTCAGATGAATTATGAAGTTTCTAAACAAATGTTATTGTGTTTCATAATGGATGATATTAGGCTGCGCATGAGAGACGGTATTTGGGTTCTGAAAAGCTTGAAACTGTGAATAAATACGGAACCTTGTTGCACTGGTCGCATCCAGACTGTACTTTAACATAATGCAATCAGATCTTGTTCAGCGAGCGAGAGGTAGCATGATACGAGCAACAAAGAGTCTGAGCTGGAGATTGGACTGCATCTCACCAGATGTATATTAAAAAATAGTCCGTGCCTAGGTGCATTCAATCTTGTATGCTTCCGAGATATGGGGCCTTAGCTAATGTTACGTTGTGGAATCAATGCATCCACAGACCATAACGGGCTTTTTCAATTTGCCCACGCAGACCCCCGATCTGATGGTGTGTGTAGATTAGGGTAGATACCCTTGTGCATCACTGCTTCTATTAGAGCTATCACACACTGGTTACGATCATTACAGATGGAACCCAGTAGCTATCCTCGCAAAGTCTATAGCATGATGCTTGTATCGGACACGTGAAATTGGCCATGCAGGATTAAAGAGATGTTACGTAGATATGGGTTTTCTGAAGTATGGACTGATCAAAGGGTACAGAGTGAGGGTGCCTTCCTGAGGGAAATCAGAAACGATTGGTCCGTGAATACAAAATATTGTGGACTGATGCCATGACTCATAGTAACATATATTATTTTAATTGGCTTTTCAAACCCTTTGGAGCAAGAAAATGTATATGTACAGAGTAGATGAGAAATCGCTTACTGTACCATCGTTTTCGTATGGGCTTTTTTACCTCTATGTACCCAGATACAAATTCGTAACGGATAGCGACAATAGTGTTCAGAATGTTATGAAACAGAGGAATGTGGAAAAACATGTTGTCCTTGAATGCCCAGCTTATGAAGATCTGAGAACAAATACATCAGAAACCTCTCGAGCATCTGAGTGGTAGATATAGAAAATCTGTTGACGGCACAAGATAAAAATGTGATCAGGTCAGTTGCATTGCATTTATAATATCCGCATTTAAGAGGAGGGATGAGTCAATAGTTATTGTAGTGACTAAAGAAGCGTATACACACAAGTTTTCTGTAACATTTTCTTTCGTTGTTGTTGATATGATGGGCCGGTGGCCTAACAATAAACCATTTGTCCACTCTCTCTCTCTCTCTCTCTCTCTCTCTCTCTCTCTCTCTCTCTCTCTCTCTCTCTCATCCCATCCCCTCCCATTTTATCCTTTCATCCACTTACTCATGACTCTTCATTAGTTGTCCTTGTTAACGTTTTAATGTTACAGGCTGAATCGAGTCATCCTCTTGTAGTGTTTCTGTTCCCCCTAACTTTTTCTGCCTTTCCCCACAGCTTTCATGTGCCGTGTCATGAGTCATGTTTTCTTCGTCCACCCGGGGCAGGGCCGGACCCAGGGGGGGGTTCCAGGGGTTCCGGAACCCCCCCCCCTAGAAAAAGCATGTACCTTGGTTTGAGTTTTTTTTTTACATATATTTTTTGTGTGTGTCTCCAAAAACAATGCTGCTCTTACCCCTCAAAACAAGGCCCAGAATGCACCAGATTGCACAGATTTTAACCGTTTTTCGAAAAATTTCCGGGGGGGCATGCCCCCGGACCCCCCTAGTTTGCGCGCCTGCTTCGCAGGCGCGCGCTCGTGGCTTCGCCACTTCGCTGATTTGTCCCCACCAACCAAAAAGGAACCCCCCCCCCCACAACTCATTTGGTCCGGCCCTGCGGGGCTGTGTAATTGTCCCATTTTCGTGCCAGCGCTGTACGTCTCCCTCGCCATCACTGTCAGGCCCGAAGCATGACAAGCCAGCTCCCTATTTCCATCCCATGCAGCTTTCCACACATGGCAGGTACAAATAGTATGAGAAAAGGCGGGATGTCATTCATCAGAGAGCCGCTCACACTGGGGCCAGGGGTACCCGCTGCTGTCATGGCCACAACGAGGTCAGAGGTCAGAGAACCCCGTTGTTAGGTGTCTAGATTGCATGACGTGACGAGTTTTCTTTGGTGACAGAGTACTTTGCAGTGTAAATAGTTCACTTTGAAGGAAATAAATGGTCTGCTGATTACTGCTTTCCCTTGTAATCTATTTTCTCCCCTGTTGCCTTGAGAAAGCAACCACCAAACAGACTGTGTATAGAGTGTGCTGAGTGACAATGACGTGCACTTGCACGAGAGTGACCGCAATCTCGCACTCAGTCATGGTGTAGTCCCACTTGCTAGTATGCTGTGTATTGCCTACAAATGGCAAAGGCAAAACTCAGTGCTGCAGCCAATTTATCTGTGAGTCTGTCTGTGTGTCTATCTGTGTGTCTGCCTGTGTATGTGTGTGTGTGTGCGTGTGTGTGTGTGTGGTTGTGTGTGTGTGTGTGTGTGTGTGTGTGTGTGTGTGTGTGTGTGTGTTTGTTTGTGTGTTTCTCCTTTCAGCGTGCTCTTCTGTCTGTCAATTTTTGCATGCTCGCGTGTATATATACTAAATGGTTTACCCGTGTCTCCCTGTTCCCGTCTCCACCTGTTCCCGTCTCCACCTTTTCCTGTCTCCACCTTGACCCATAAAACCTCGTGCAGCACGAACCATACGTTGGAGCCGAGTTGCCTCTCTTTACCCTCTCATGAAGCACACATTGGAGCCGAGTTGCCTTCCTTTGCCATCAACAGTCCCATGACTAAAAAGTTCCAGAGGGAATATCTCCGGAACGGTCGGAGGTACGCATCCCAAAACGCAACGACTACACCCATCCAGTCATGGGGGAGCGACATGCCAAATTTCGCGGGGATCCGTGCATGGGCGGCCGAACGCATAGACCGGACGGACAGATATCCTCACAGATAGACAGAAACCGTTTGATATATTTAGATGTATGTATATTTATATACCTCCCATGGATATTTCTCCTGTTTCCCTTCCATTACTGTCAAAGCACACTCGTGCATTTCATTCTTCATCAGAATTATCTGATGATGCCCATTCCTTCACCCAGTACACCAGTCAGTTATTTGTGACATACCTGTCTTCATAGTTCTCAAGTACTCCGCTTGGTTTCATTTATTACCGTCCATCGTCAAGGCTTCCTCATCTGGGATGCGAATCTTTCTGTCATGGATCTCTGCCACTGCCCGTAAACATAATCTCAGCATGCATCAGTCGGCCTTTGCTCCTCGGTGCAGGCGCAATTCTCTGGATGGAGATTTTTGTTTCCCTTTAGAAAGACCAAAGACACTCTCTCTCTCTCTCTCTCTCTCTCTCTCTCTCTCTCTCTCTCTCTCTCTCTCTCTTCTCTTTCCCTCTACTCTCTCTATCTCTCTATCTCTCTCTTCTCTCCTCTCTCTCCTCTCTCTCTCTCTCTCTCTGCTCTATATATATATATATATATATATATATATATATATATATATCTATATATATATATATATATATATATATATATATATTAGATAGTGTCTTTGGAACCACAACGTCTCAGGCTGGTACGTCTATGCTTCTTCTTCCAGTGGGGGTTTCTTTCTCCCTGCTCTTGAATTCTTCTGTAGCTGTTCTTCTTCCTGTTGCAAAATGTGGTTTTCTTTCTTCTGCTTCTCCTCGTGAGGTTGCTTCTTCCCACCCAAGAATTAAACCGAACGCAGGTGGCATAGGCGCGAGGACAATGTTGATGGCCTATTGCCCGCAAGGCCCTTGCTTTCCTCGCGTCAATGCAACGCGCTTCGGGTACCTGTGCGTCCTCTTTGTTTATCACTATGTTATGTCAGGTGCCAGAGGAGCATTGATCAAGGAGCCCTGTCATCAGGGAGTAAAGGGTAAAGCGGTCTGATACCTGGATATGGGTCTATATGAAACCAAACCTTTGTTTCTGCTACTGTCCTCCGCTCCAGTTCTTTGACCAGGTTGTTCCTGTTACTCCTACTTCTCGTTTCCCTGTTACTCTTGCTTCTCGTACTCCTGTTACTCCTGCTTCTCGTACCCCTGTTACTCCTGCTTCTCGTACTCCTGTTACTCCTGCTTCTCGCACTCCTGTTACTCCTGCTCCTCGTACTCCTGTTACTCCTGCTCCTCGTACTCCTGTTACTCCTGCTTCTCGTACTCCTGTTACTCCTGCTCCTCGTACTCCTGTTACTCCTGCTCCTCGTACTCCTGTTACTCCTGCTTCTCGTACTCCTGTTACTCCTGCTTCTCGTACTCCTGTTACTCCTACTCTTCGTACTCCTGTTACTTCTGCTCCTCGTACTCCTGTTACTCCTGCTTCTCGTACCCCTGTTACTCCTGCTTCTCGTACTCCTGTTACTCCTGCTCCTCGTACTCCTGTTACTCCTGCTCCTCGTACTCCTGTTACTCCTGCTCCTCGTACTCCTGTTACTCCTGCTCCTCGTACTCCTGTTACTCCTGCTTCTCGTACTCCTGTTACTCCTGCTCCTCGTACTCCTGTTACTCCTGCTTCTCGTACTCCTGTTACTCCTGCTTCTCGTACTCCTGTTACTCCTGCTTCTCGTACTCCTGTTACTCCTGCTCCTCGTACTCCTGTTACTCCTGCTCCTCGTACTCCTGTTACTCCTGCTCCTCGTACTCGTGTTACTCCTGCTTCTCGTACCCCTGTTACTCCTGCTTCTCGTACCCCTGTTACTTGTGCTCCTCGTACTCCTGTTACTCCTGTTCCTCGTACTCCTGTTACTCCTGCTCCTCGTACTCGTGTTACTCCTGCTCCTCGTACTCCTGTTACTCCTGCTCCTCGTACTCCTGTTACTCCTGCTCCTCGTACTCCTGTTACTCCTGCTTCTCGTACCCCTGTTACTCCTGTTCCTCGTACTCCTGTTACTCCTGTTCCTCGTACTCCTGTTACTCCTGCTCCTCGTACTCCTGTTACTCCTGCTCCTCGTACTCCTGTTACTCCTGCTCCTCGTTCTCCTGTTACTCCTGCTTCTCGTACTCCTGTTACTCCTGCTCCTCGTACTCCTGTTACTCCTGCTTCTCGTACCCCTGTTACTCCTGCTCCTCGTACTCCTGTTACTCCTGCTCCTCGTACTCCTGTTACTTCTGCTCCTCGTACTCCTGTTACTCCTGCTTCTCGTACTCCTGTTACTCCTACTCTTCGTACTCCTGTTACTCCTGCTCCTCGTACTCCTGTTACTCCTGCTTCTCGTACCCCTGTTACTCCTGCTTCTCGTACTCCTGTTACTCCTGCTCCTCGTACTCCTGTTACTCCTGCTCCTCGTACTCCTGTTACTCCTGCTCCTCGTACTCCTGTTACTCCTGCTCCTCGTACTCCTGTTACTCCTGCTTCTCGTACTCCTGTTACTCCTGCTCCTCGTACTCCTGTTACTCCTGCTTCTCGTACTCCTGTTACTCCTGCTCCTCGTACTCCTGTTACTCCTGCTTCTCGTACTCCTGTTACTCCTGCTTCTCGTACTCCTGTTACTCCTGCTTCTCGTACTCCTGTTACTCCTGCTCCTCGTACTCCTGTTACTCCTGCTCCTCGTACTCCTGTTACTCCTGCTCCTCGTACTCCTGTTACTCCTGCTCCTCGTACTCCTGTTACTCCTGCTCCTCGTACTCCTGTTACTCCTGCTCCTCGTACTCCTGTTACTCCTGCTCCTCGTTCTCCTGTTACTCCTGCTTCTCGTACCCCTGTTACTCCTGCTCCTCGTACTCCTGTTACTCCTGCTCCTCGTACCCCTGTTACTCCTGCTCCTCGTACTCGTGTTACTCCTGCTCCTCGTACCCCTGTTACTCCTGCTCCTCGTACCCCTGTTACTCCTGCTCCTCGTACCCCTGTTACTCCTGCTCCTCGTACTCATGTTGCTCCCGCTCCTGCTCCTGCTCCCCTATCTGCTGCTTCAGTTGCTCCCTTTGCCACTCAGGCTTTGTTGTGCATTCTCGATCGTTCTTCCCTCTTCCTCCTGCTCTTTTTCCGTGTGCTATGGGTCCAGCTGCTCTACCTCGTGGTCCTACCCTTTCTCTTGTTCCTAATGAGTCCTGTTACTCCTACTTCTCAGTCCTCGTTTGCTCAGCATCAACGTTGCTCTTGGCCTTTCTAATTCTGCTCCTTTGCATCTGCTTTTTCCCTATTCTCACTTTCCTTTTCTCTCGTTCTCGTCCCGTTTCTTCTGTCCCTCCTGCGATTGCTTCTCCTGTCCGCTCTCATCCTCGTCGTTGATGTCGTCACCCTTCTTTGCCTTCTCCTGCTCCATCTCACTTTGGGTTGCGGAAAATAATAACTCCACCGCGATTCCCTACGCGAATCGTGAAGTCGTAGAGAGCAGGGCCGGACCCAGGGGGGGGTTCCAGGGGTTCCGGAACCCCCCCCCTAGAAAAAGCATGTACCTTGGTTTGATTTTTTTTTTAAATATTTTTTTGTGTGTCTCCAAAAACAATGCTGCTCTTACCCCTCAAAACAAGGCCCAGAATGCACCAGATTGCACAGATTTTAACCGTTTTTTCAAAAAATTTCCGGGGGGGCATGCCCCCGGACCCCCCTAGTTTACGCGCCTGCTTCGCAGGCGCGCGCTCGTGGCTAAGCCACTTCGCTGATTTGTCCCCCCCCAACCAAAACGGAACCCCCCCCCCAACAACTCATTTGGTCCGGCCCTGGAGAGGAACTACTGGGGAGATCGAGACTTGATTTGCTCTGGCTCTTATCGGTGGTGGTGAATTTCGCTATCAATGATCTTTCAAAGCCTACAAAGACTGACAGGCCACTAAACTCCGCTCCCTCCTCCTCCTCCTCCTCCTCCTCCTCCTCCTCCTCCTCCTCCTCCTCCTCCTCCTCCTCCTCCTCCTATTACTCCTCCTCCTCCTCTTCCTCCTCCTCCTCCTCCTCCTCCTCCTCCTCCTCCTCCTCCTCCTCCTCCTCCTCCTCCTCCATTCCTCCTATTACTCCTCTTCCTCCTCCTCCTCCTCCTCCTCCTCCTCCTCCTCTCCTCCTCCTCCTCCCTCCTCCTCCTCCTCCTCC
>JAWQFJ010011744.1:0-12500 GCA_034096865.1 Theodoxus fluviatilis
GGTACCACATTTAGGAACGAAACCACATATAATTCGTGACACCTGCCACACATGCTGGCGGGTCGCAGCATCTGATTGGCTGCATTTCTACGAGGGTTTTTTCCCCCTATCTTTACAATCTTTTGTGGTTCTTTGCGTGAATAACTGAGGATTCATTGTGGACTAACCAACCAAGATCGCTTGCCAATCAAAGGCTGTGGCCCCCTAACTGTGTGGAACGCCAGCTTGACTCTCTTTCCCCACACCCCTCTCCTCAGACGAGTCCACTAGTGTGGATAATGTCTCCGGACGCTTTTCCGCGTTGAATGAACAACGCCACTGCGAAATGGAGCGCAAACGTCTCCAAAGAAAAAACACCACCTCCCCGCCCAGCCAGTCATCCATGTCCCCCTGCACATACTGCGAAAAAAATAGTTCGTGCCAGGAGTGGCCTCTTCAGCCACCTCCGCACTCACACCTACAACTGCTGAAGTCTTGGTTATCTTCGCTCACGTAGGACGACCGACGCACACACACACACACTTACACACACACACACGCACACACACACACACACACACACACTTAAACACGCAAACAAACAAACAAACACACACACACACACACACACATGCATAACTAGGGTAAAGTGCCAAATTGGAGAGTATCAAAATGGAAAAATGCAGATTGTTCTACCATCAAATCGCTTAGTTTCAGTACATAATTTAGAGTAGACAGCATGTTTATAGCAAGCATGCTTGATTTTTTTTCTTTTGTGAAAAGATGGAGGAAGCACTTGATCCTCTGACGACTTCACTCTTGCGCACTCACATGATGATATATAACTGTTAAAGTCCAGCTGTAGTGTTTTAATCTTCCAACTTTTTGTACGTACATTTTCGCTCTGTTTTTCCAATTCTTCTTCCGTTTGGGGATACATTCCGCATGCTCCGCAATGGTGGTGCATGTATTATCCTTGTAACGGTAGGTTTCGTTTTCGTACGTTGTTTTTATTATGAGACTTAAAGGCACATTTCGTATGGAGATACCCTCATCTCAGTTGTGTACAGAGGTGAAAGGTAAAAGTGTGATTTTTCATAGCGACTTCTCAATCATTCCCGGGGCTCAAACCGCATTACTTTTTACCCCTTTATCACTTGGCCACAATCAATCCTTTACTGGCACCCGACGACAAACACAGTGACAGACAGATGGGACACACTCAGTCGGTGACTGCACCATCTGTACTTTTTGGGAATATTCCAACCTGATGTTGGCTCACGCCACATCTAATCATGATCGCACCACAGTGCGCCAACACTGCCTCACAAGTACGCAGATTTATTTCTGAGTAGGGAGAGGCAATGTCAGTTGGGCTTCTTGCCCGAGGATGCGGCTCGCGGATCCGCCGAACCTCAAACGCCGCTACCGCCAGTCTCAAGCAACACCTGCAAGCAACAACTGCAACCAACACAAGCAAGCGACAGTCGCAAGCAACAGTTTCAAGCAACACCCGCAAACGACAGGCGCAAGCAACACCCGCAAGCAAAAGGCGCAAGCAACAGCCACAAGCAACATTCTCAAGCGACAGCCGCAAGCAATAGACGCAAGCTGCAAGCCGCATGTTACAGCCGCAAGCGGCAGAGAGCGACGAGACTAGAACCCCAACTACCCTCGGCACGGCTGTCAACTGCCGACGGCTTCCGTTTTCACACAGGCATCTGTCCGTTTTGCTCCGTATTTCCTTTCAAGCCTCCACCGCCACCCACCCCCCACCCCACCCCCCATTCCCTCCCGCAGTATTCACAACAACTATCACTCGCTTGGAACAATCGTTTGCTTGCAATGCTGAAGTCACCCATTAACGTTCCGAAAGAGTCGATTAGTGCATGCTCTTTTCCTGTGTGACTGATGTTGACCTTTGCAGGCGCACTGCCCAAATGGCAGCTGCCAAATTACAGTAGAAGGCCAGGCACTGACAGACCACGCTTAACAGAGCTCGTTCAGCGCAGCTCGAGCGAGGAGAATCGTGGAGCTGCTTCAACGCTTACCTCGAGGTACTGTACTCATTCTTTTCTTGTATTTCCGCTTTCTACCAGGAACCGTCTGCATAAACGCGAACAATAGGCCCGTTCCCCAGATTGATACGCCGGTCAAAGACGTTTCCTTACCTTTTTTTCCCTCAGTGATCGCTAAAATCATACAGGAGCCGGTATGAAAATTGGGACGAAAAAGCAGGCAGTGTCGATTTTGGAAGCGGGTTTTATGACAAGAACAGACTGATGGGACGTTGCGTAGAAGCACAACGATCACTTAAAAACAAACAAACCGGAAAACCCTTTCCGATTCTCTTTGACTAACATATCATAGACCCAGGGTACGCACCACTCTAAGGTTTTGGTTGCCTCTTTCTGACGTCACTGGTCTTGCGGGCCAGGAAAGATCACAGCGTACCAATGGGAGGTCGGTGGGATGCTTTTCCTATGCGCTGCATTATTTTGTTCCAGAGAGGAACATGACGAATCCACTTGTGAGTAATACTAGCACATACATGGAAAGTGATTGAGAGAGCAGACAACTTTGAGAAGCCATTGTTTTCGATTGACTTGAATCGAAAAGGGTTTATTGATGATGATGATGATGATGATGATGATGACAACGACGACGACGACGACGACGACGACGACGACGACGACGACGACGATGATGATGATGACGATGATGATTGATGGAATTATTCATTGACTGACTAATTAATTGATTGATCGATTGACTGTCTGATTGATTGATTACTGAGGGGATTTAACTTGCTCTCGTTTTGGTTGTTCTTTAGTAGAAATTACGGAAAGAGAGGTTTCTTGTTTTCCATATCTGTGGGTCTGTGGCATTCTTGTCTTACGGACCACATGTTTTACAACAGGAAAAGAATACAAAGAATCGCCAGTGTATGATTATTCGGTCTTTGATTGGCTGAAAGACAAGTGACGTCAGAAAGACACCAGCAAAGCCTCGGGCTTCGTTGTGAGAGAGTAGTCTGTGTTGGTGCTTTCGGTTCCTTGTGTGCTCTAGTTTGAACATGTCTGCTCCGCGGGATGACTAGTGCTCAGTTGCCTCGATTCATGTTCATTCCTGCAAACAGTGCGTCTCGTTTCGTTGCTTTATCCCCCCAGCTAGATACAAAGTGTTGACCCCTCCAATTAGGACCGTGGAGAAGAACCTTAGCAACATCTTGTGAATTATGAGTTACTCAGAACAGGTCGCGAGGTTTGGACTCTGGAACTGCAGTTTCCTGCAGGCAATGGGTGTGTCTATTGAAACTGCACGGTTTGCATCCTTAAACGGTGTTTAATTGCTACAAGCTCGAATAAAACTGGTTACCTGTGAGGAGTGTTCTAAAAAAAGGGTGAAAGCTGACAGTAGCGTATGTATTCACACAAACGAGCTGGTTCATGCTTCTCAGGGTGTTGGGTTGGTTTGGAATTACATAGAATGGCCCGATGACGAGAGAGTGAGTGTGCAATTTGGGCAGCAATGGCGCGTTCAAGATAGACGCCACGGAGCAGTACGAGAGCGAGCGCACGCAAACCAGTCGTTCACGGAGCCCGGAGTCTTCCAGTGCTATATGTCGGGGTATGTTTCAGGTCTGTGTTGAGGAGTGATGATCGCTAGATCGTGGCAAAAGGATGGCATTAAAACACGCAAAAAGTTTATTTAAATCAAAACTAAACATTCGAAAATAGTCATAATAGACCATTGTAACGTATAGTTTCTGCACAAAACCCACAGAAGATAAGTAAACAAACGACACCTAGCATACGAACACGATCGAACCGTAACCACTACGCCAGCAGACGATCGAACAAGTATGATAAAATGTTTCATGTAAAGCTCGAATGAGTGACAGCAGATAACTGTTTAGTTCTGGCTTGAATTGACAATTTCGTTTCCCTGGTCTGGCGAGGATCGAAAATTCATGATCGTCTAGTCGATGGGTGATCAACTTGCCCGCATTCGGCTAAATGTAACTTGTAAGATCGGGTCGATGATGAAAAGAAAGATGGCATTAAAGCACAAAACAAAGTTTCATGACAACTAAAATTACCGATTATATTAGTGACTGACCATTTTAACACCTACAGCTAGTGCTCAAACCTTACAAACCAAACAAAACACACTGCGGGGAGTGTCCCGGACACGCATCAAGACTCACTGCACGAGTGATCGTTTCTCTATCTGCTCCGACATGGTAAGCCGGCTATGCCAAGAAACCCACATCTAAATCAGAGTTAGTTGATACATTTTTCTTTCTACGGTGATGTCCGCGAGGAAGAAAACGCGTTACGTTGACTCTCAAGCCCGATGCTCGTCGACGTTACCTCAACAAAATTGAGGTGATCGGCCGACTCGATCCATACCAGCTGACGCCCCCTGTGAGTTAGGGAATGTAAAAATTGACCCACCTCGTCTTCCCTCGCGATTCGTAAGAGGCGAATAACTAGGGACATCGTGCCTTGATTTAATAATAATAATACAGTTTATTTATACCGCGCTTTTTCATACACATGCTCAAAGCGCTTTACAAGCATGAAAGACATGAAACATATAAATAATGCCAAACACAAGTATAGCAAACTCAAGCACAGTACACATACAATGCATAAGCACACAAGTAGACCAAGCCCGGAGCAACACAACACAGCAACAACTTGACACAGGCGAAACCAGGAAACCAATAAGACACGGCACACGTACATGGCATCAACACACAAGCCAAACAATAACAGGACCAACCACAGGCCCACATATAAAGCACGGCAAGGATGAAAGCCCATCGCATATGGCACAAATACGCAGAAAGAGAACACTCCGTACAAGACGGTGTAACTGAAACAATGAAGTCATACACACAAAGCACGATACACACGAGCAACCCGCAACGAACATGGCAATAGCACACAGTACAGACAAACAATACCCGATGCAGGGCAAACAAAATAACGACATACGAAAGGAGAATGGAAGACATGAATTATATCAACAACATATATATATGACCGCACACAGTCAGCATACTCAACGGAAACAATATCGAACATGATTAACCATATACCTATACACACAAAGCAGGGTACATAAACATGATCCGCAGAATGCACGACATCAGCACACAAACAAACAATAATCAATGCAAGTCCATACAAACAGAATTGAATAACATGCAAGAGGGTACATAAAGCATGTATGTGGACACCCAAAACTAACACATGCGTTGCAGTGAGCGTACAGGCATAGAATAGTCACCGAAGCCCAATCCACGGGGGGGGGGGGGGGGGGGGGGGGAGTATTATGTGTTTGAAACTGAGAAGAGGTGCGATTTGCGCTGACTCTGAACTAATCTAGTGGTTTTTGTGCTCAGTGATCTTACATAGCCTATAAAGGATAATAGACCGTAAAACTCACTCCATCCATCCATCCACCCATCCATCCATACTAGCTGACAAAGGACCAACTTGATCCGGAATTGAAGAACATTCCGCCAACGAGTGCCACAGACATATTTAATTGTTGTACTCGGAACATCGGCGTACACGTTGGAAGAGTTCAAGAACCATAGGTCTTTGGAAGCCTATCGATTCTTTCGGAGCAGGATTAGTGGGAGATGTCTGCTGATTCTCGCCGTGTGTTTGTCTCGAAGGTCAGATCTCTTCTGTAAATATTCTTTTTCCATCCTCTTCGTCTAGCTTCGGTCACCCTTTGCACAATCGGACCTTGATTGGTTTTCTCTGATGGTGTAGTAGGAGCGTTTGACTCCTCTTTATTTGTCTTTTTGTTGGTTGTTAAAACAATCTTTCACGCAGCAAGAAGTCGGCATGGTTGCACGTCTCCCGTAGCACAGCTTTGCAGACAGCGCTCGCCTCCTACCAACATGGCTGAAAGCACGTGGCTTCTACAAATAACTCCATAAGTGACGACGACGCGTCTCCGGCTTATTAGGAACACGTGGTCTTTTTATGTCTGTCGGATACTTCCTCAAACAGCCAATCAAATGGGTTTCAGCCTGTGACGTAATGGTCGAGATGTGTGTAGCAAGATGTCCAAGAGGTGGCCAAGCCTTGCTCAATTTGAAACTTCTGTGGCTTCTGCTACTCTATCTGCCAGTTGTAGGGTGTCCTGACGCCTAAATAAGAATATATTGTATGGTTCTACATCACTGTATCCTTCTAATGTGTGCAGTTTATTGCGGAAAAATATGTTATCGTCACAAGGTGCACAGCTGACCCGATCCAATTCGAAGAAAATCAAACAAGTGTTAAACAACTGGGTGGAGAGCGGAGTAAATAACGGGTCTAGGATGTTTTTTTCACAACGTAGGGTGTTTTTATCGTTTTGTTTGTGGGTAAAACCGGGTACCTGTGAGGGCAGTGTTGGCAAAATGTAGTACGATTAACCCTTGTATGCGGCCAAGCGCCAGCATCGGGTTGGTATACTCCCCAGGGAGCGGAGTTGGTGCTGGTACCTGACTGTGTGCGTCTTAAATGTCTGTCACTATGTTTGTTGTGAGGTACCAGCGAGGATTGATTAAGATGCCCAGTGATCAGGGGGTAAAGTGTAAAGCGGTTTGAGCACCGATCAATGGTGGAAAGTCGCTATATAAAATCACACCTTTTTTACTTTAACTGGTTAGTTGGTGATTTATTAATCGAAAGCAATACCACAATCATTATGACCACGCTGTTAACGCGGAAAGTTGGATAGATATCCATTAAGACACGCATCTTTGTATAAACACACGTGGCCTAGTGGTATAGTTGCTGAGTTCCACGTGGATGAGCTGGGTTAATTTTCAGGCCACTGCTCTCGTCTGTATTTTTAGTATCTCCCTCCAGTTCCCATTCAGCTGTTTACCGGACACAAAGAAAGTTTACGTTCTTTCAGCAAAACTTGCCACGTGTGAGGAGGCCTTTATGAGTGAGAATAGACTCGCCACATGGTTGTTCAGGAGTACGAAGCGCTGCATGAGTGCTTCATGTTGGCAATTGAGCGCTCTTTGCCTCTCGTGAACGCCTACAGAATTAGTGCAGTGCTTCACTTGCTAAAAGGGAGATAAATCGTCTGCGCCGCATGTTGTTTTGCTAGACGCTAAGAAAGTGTTTTCTATGCCACAGACATCGTTTATGCACGTTTAAATGTATTCTGCATGAATAAAGTCCACTACTGTGTCATCCTTACTTGCCATTACTCGCGTATACAGAGCGCTTGGGACAAATAAAGCCCGTTGCAGTCCCAAAATGATGTTTCTGAGGGTTATTTTATGCATCGACGGCCATTTTGAAAATCGTGTGAATCACCTCGGATGGGTGTTTTTCTGTGATGCACAGCGCTGAGTGAATCACGCCCCAAAATTGCTGTTCAGGAGTGAAACACGTGCAGCGGACTACGGAAATGATAGCTTGACTTGCTCTTACTCTAACCTACTCTACCGACAGTTGTGAGTAATGGACTGACATGGCACACAAGGGCTGCTAAGCTATTAAACTCCATTCATTCGTTCATTAATTCATTTTTTATTCATTCATTCGTTGTTTCGTTCGTTCTCTTGCAGGGTCATACTAAAATTGCACAGATGGACAAAGCCGTAAAAGTCACAACAACATATTTCATATTCAAATGAAAACACGCATGTATTTTGCTTGTTTTTATATGTTTTTTATCCGAGGTATATGGAATCTATTTCTGCAAAAGGAATGATATGTGTGTGTGTGTGTGTGTGAGTGTGTGTGTTTTTGAGTGTGTTTGAGTGTGTGTATATATGTTTGTGTGTGTATGTTAGTGTGGTTATCTTCAAGATCGGATTGGTAGACGAAAGTCTGTCATTGAGCGTGCATGACACAGACAAGATTACGTTGGTCGTTTTACTCGGATCAGCGGTGTAAATGAAGGGGACGCCAGGAAAAGGGATGGGGTAGGGGTAGGGGTGGGGGTGGGGGTGGGGGTGGGGGGGTGGGTAGTTGGCAAGCATGATATTTATCTTCCGGGCCTGATTGAGCTTTTACTTTCCGATAGCGCCATAATTGCTGGCAATTGTCGGGTTTGGGCAGCTGGGTCGTTTATACATTTATAGAGGAAGTATATATTTTTCTCCCAGCATCTGTATCATCACGGGTATGCCTTTCTGAACAAGAACACCACATTTCCGACCCTAACCTATCTCTCCACATCTCTCTCTCTCTTTCTCTCTCTTTCTCTCTCTCTCTCTCTCTCTCCCTCCTTCCCTTCCTCCCTCCCTCCCTCCCTCCCTCCCTCCCTCTCTCTCTCTCTCTCACTCTCTCTCTCTCTCACTCTCTCTCTCTCTCTCTCTCTCCTTCTCGCGGTGCAGGATTCTCTCCACCTTTCCTTTTCTCTCCGTCCATATCTCCCTTTCTTGTATCTGTATCTCCCTCTCCACATTTTGAATGAATAAGACATCTCCCTGCATGTCTCCTTGTGCCTCTGCCTATCCCCCTCTCCCCCACCTCCCTTTCTCTCTCTCCACACGCGATCACTCTTTTTGTACCTTCCTATCGCTCTCCTCATGTATGTGTTGTTGTTTCTATAGATGTTGTCGCAGTTGTCTGCGCTATCGCAGTGATGATGATCAACACTTCCTATTGTGTATTTTCAGAGAATGGCGTACTTTACAGGACAGTGGTCAGACCTGGACTGGGTGGACAGAGCCAACAGCTTCTGGTCAGTACAGGATTCAAATCCTTTCCTTCTCACAGAGGTCACTGACCTCTCGTATGCAAAACATGCATGTAACATAGTGGGAGATTCATTTGTCGCATGTGTTCTCTCTGTAAAGCCTCAACCTGGAATTTTGTCGTTCATACATGTATGTATTGGTCTCATTCTGTCTTTTCTTTCTGTGTGCCCAATTTTGTCAGCCAAGTCTGTTTTTTTCATTCTCTCTACTTTGTTGTATTCAGGCTGTCTGCCTTAATCGTGTTTTTGTCATGTCCTTTTCGACGAGCTGCCATAGCCCTTCTTATCTATCTCATCGCCTCATTCTGTTCATGGTCTTCCCAGGTCTGTTCTGCTGCTGTCCGTGTTGTCAGTGGGGGTCTTCTTACTGCGTTTCCTGATTGATCCCTTCGTCTGCTGGACGCCGATGGAATTTTCCAACGACCATGTGACCTTCGTTCAACAGTACGTCTCGATGGTCTCCAAAATGCGCCCGCTGGGTTCCCAGTCTGACGTGCAGCAGTCAGCCCAGTCCCAGCATCTGGCCGCCCCTCTCATCCTCTTCCTCCAGGCGCTGGGCTTCGTGGCGCCCTACCTCCTGTGGCGCTTAGCGCGCCCTCTCCTGGCCCTGCCCCTGCCGGTAGGCAATGGAAGAAGGTGCAGCAGGGAGAGTAGCAGAGGGAGGAGCAGAAATAGTATGGGGAAAATTGATCAAAGTAGACAGAGGAACAGGAGGAGGAAGAGCAGCAGCAGCTACAGAGGCAGGAGGAGCAGGTAGAGGAGGAGAAACAAGAGCAGGTACAGAAGCTGGAGGAGGAGTAGAAGCAGGAGGAGCTGAAATGTGAGCAGAGGGAGGAGCAGGAAGACTATAAAAAAAGAGGACGAAGAGGAGTACAGCACAGATTAGGAAGATGAGAGGAGGAGGGCGATGACAAGAATAACAATGACGAGAGTGAGTGAGCGAGCGAGCGGATGGGAGAGGAGTGGAGGGGAGGGGAGAGCAGGGGAGGGCAGGGGAGGGGAGGGGAGGGGAGGACAGGGGAGGGGAAGGGAGGGGAGGGGAGGGGAGGAGAGGGCAGCGGAAGGCAGGGGAGGGGAGGGAGGGAGAGAGGAAAGAAGGAAGAGAGAGAGGAAGGAAGGGAGGGAGGGAGGTGGAGGAGGAGGATCCTAAAGAAAAGGACGAGGAGAAGTAGGAACGTCACTGCAGGAGCCACCAACTTAGGGATCTATCTGCCATTTCTCATGTTGATGTTCTCCTTGCCATTTAACGTGAACAGTTGCTGGAAAAAGATGGATGCATGCTTTATTCTTGAATTGTGAACACTATATCAAATCTGGAGAAAATGTCGCGCGGTTTTCTAGTAAACGCTAAATCCCCGCTCTCTGTGTGAACGTTTCTAACGCACTAAAGGGCTCCACTGTATGGTGAAAAGCGAGGCACATCGGGATGTGCTCGCACAAAAAGAGCAGACGCACCACTGCCTTCCGAAGCTGGCAGCGCTGGAAGTTCGGTTCCAAATTTCTTAGTGCGCTTCTGTTCTCCATCCTGGTAGATCCTGGAGTCCCAGACAGCAGCGTCCCAGGTTCCAAGTGCTGCGCGTCTCCTGCTGGCCTCGCTCAGACGTGGCCGTACGAGTCTGACCTACGGTAAGCTTTAATGTCATCGTGAACATCAACGACGACACCGACTACGACAATGTCAGCAACAACGACGACAACAACAACGCAGACGATGACAACGAAACGACGACAACGACAACGACGACGACGACGGCGACAACAGCAAAGACGACAACGAGGACGTCACCATCACCACCACCACCACCAACAACAACAACGACGATGACAGCGACAACATTGACGACTACGACGACAGCAACGACGACGACGACAACAACGTCGACGATGACAGCAGCAAAGACGCCGACAATGACATCAACAACAACAAAGAATACTACGAAAACGACGACGACGACGACAACGAAAACGACGGCGACGACGACAACAACAACGATGACTACGACGACAACAGCAAAAGCGACAACGACAACAACAACAAAGAGACAACAATGACATAATCAACAATAACAACAGCAAAGACGACGACGACAACAACATCAACAACAACGACGACGACAACAATTACAACTAGAGAGCGCTCTGAGAGCGCAAAGCTCCGCCAAGGGAGCCAACATTTCTCTTCCAAGGCCTGTATAATTCAGGCAGCATATACTGCTAGCCAGGTTTTGTACGACTTAGCGCCATCTAGCGGTCCCTGAGTATGGAACCCCTTCCCCCGACGGAATATAATAGTTTGACGTCATCAATAATATAAAATGTACACGAATCTAATTCCCAGACGAAATAACAGATAATCTCCAAAATGTAATGGATGGTTCCTTAATTGGTTGAATCCCTTACCTTCCACCAAATTTCATCAGAATCTGTTTGGAAATTTCGGAGTAATGTTGCCGAATAACGAACAAACAAGCGAACGAACAATCGTAACCGAGGGAAATACACAACCTCCTTGGAGGAGGTACTGACAACACAACGATAGTGACGATGAGGGCAAAAGGAAAACCACTTTAAAACGGCCCATCACTATCGTCGATCTCCAATGACGAAATTAAACCATTAAGCATGTTCTTCGTTGACGTAATCAGTCTTGCAGTACGACTGAAGTTTATGGATCTGAAAGACAGACAAAGATCTGACGGCTTAATCAAGACTGTTGGTCCTTTCGCTCCCAGGTTACTTGGTGGTTAGAGGGCTGGCCTGCCTGAACCTCCTGATTCAGTTCGTGATGCTTTCTGTCTTCTTCAACTCACAACTGGCCGTACTGGGTCCTGCAGACACGCCTGTGACCAGGTTTCCCACCATGGTTTGTATATAATATATACACGTGTTTTTATCCGCCTCTATTGTTACGGCAGCAGGAATCTCTACGAGTGCGATGAATCCCTTTGCAGGAGTGAGTCGATATCGGGTAGGAGGGCATGCCGAGATGACATGAGTTTAGAAAAATCGAAAAAAGAGTGTTCACTTTCATTTTCCTCCTTTTTGGAGAGAGCGAGCGAGAGAGAGAGAGAGAGAGAGAGAGAGAGAGAGAGAGAGAGAGAGAGAGAGAGAGATATATACAAAACTCGTTAAATCATTCGTAGAATTACATCACGCTGACTCGTTGATATTAAGCTTCTGAAAATACCAAAATGGTTCACATTTTAACCGCGGTTTTCTTTACGGCATAATCTACATTCATTCGAAGATATAATATCAGTCTTGGCACACACACACACACACACACACACACACACACACACACACACACACACACACACAACACACACACACACACACACAACACACCCAAGCACGCACACACACAACCGGTACCACACACACCACACACTCTTACACACACACACACACACACACACACACACACACACACAAACACACACACACACACACGCACACTTGAACAGTTTGACATCTCCGTTTCTGTTGGAGGTGTTGGCGAATGTAACCACACGAAAGCTGATGACGGATCAAGAGTGGTCGTTCTCATGCCTCTCCCCCATGAACGACGTGCTCCTTCGCCTCTTCGTCTTCCTGTGGTACTGGATCCTTTTCCTGGGATGTCTGACCCTGACTCACACTCTGCTGACCGCTGCCACTCTCTTCCTGCCAACTCTCAGGGACGGGCAGCTGGAAGTGTTCCTGCACAGTGGAGAGGAGGGGGGGCCGAATCCAGGTGACGTCAGCAAGTGGGTGAGGGGAACGCTAGGAACAGACGG
>JAWQFJ010011746.1:0-30395 GCA_034096865.1 Theodoxus fluviatilis
ATTGGAGAGTGGATGGGGGAAGCCATAGGGAAGTTGGTGAGAAACTGCTGAAGGCAGTCATTTCCCTGGAGACCAGGCCAGACCTATTGCGAAGTAACGGGGGCTTCCCAGCCCTTTGATGAGCAGAATCAGTGAGATTTCTGTTCCTGAGGAACACTCCTGGGATGGCCAGTGCCCACTTGGTGGACTTCCACTCTTACATTCTTGGAGCCATAATGACAGCACCTCATGTGCTTCCCTGGGTGTCCCCAGTCTGTTTTTCAGTGCGTGGTGTGTGCATGCATCCCTTCTGTGCCTGTGTCTTGGTGCTGGTAGACATGTGTAATATGTGTGCGTGGCTGTATACTACCCTGTTTGCCTGATTCAACACAGTTTGGTTACAGACATTTTGTCATCTTTTCTCTTTCTAACGTTTTGGTGTGTTTTGTTTGCTTTCCTGCCTGTGTTCACTTTTTTCATTGTCTGTTCCGTGTTGTGGTGTGTGTGTGTGGTGGTGTGTGCTGTGTGGTGTATGTTGTTGTGTGGTGTGTGTTGTTGTGTGGTGTGTGTGTGTGTGTGTGTGTGTGTGTGTGTGTGTGTGTGTGTGTGTGTGTGAATGATTATTCCCTTTTACTTACTGTCCTTTTTGCTCTGTTTCTCAATTTCATTTCATTCTCTGCCTCTCTCACATTTTCTCTCTCTGCTCTCTGTGTGCTTGCTTTTATCACCGGTTTGTGTCTGTCTGTTTGCCGCCTGCCTGCCTGCCTGCATAGCCTGCTTGCCCTGCCTGCCTGTCCTATGTGTGTCTGTCTGTGTGTCTCGCTCTGTGTGTCGTCTGTGGTGTGTGTCCTGTCCTGTGTGTCTGTCTGTGTGTGTGTCTGTCCTGTTGTGTCTGTTCTGTGTGTCTGTGTGTCGTGTGTGTCTGTCTGTGTGTCCCTGTTGGGTCGTGTCTTTCTGTCTGTCTGTCTGTCTCTGGTCTCTGTCCTCGTTCGGTCCCTGTTTCCTCTCCCTCTCTCTCCATCTCGTCTCTCTCTCTTCTCCTCTCTCCAACTCTTCTCCTCTCTCTCTCTCTCTCTCATCTCTCTCTCATCTCTCGCTCTCTCTCTCTTAGCATGGACCCATGCCATTGTGAAAGTCCTCAGACACCTCAGCTTATTTTTATGTGTGTGCATGAAGGAAAAATTGTATATATATATGGATTGTGATCACCAACTGATTTCGCTCCTTGTCCAACTCTCTTCCTCTGTCTCTCCTTCCTGTGACTGCTGAGGATAGCATGACAGACTGAGAATAGATTGGGTTGAACAGACCAGGGAACTCAGAGATCATATTCCAACCCATCCTACTCTTGTCCCTCTCTGCCTTCCCTAGTGACTCGTACCTCCCCCTCCCTCCCCCTCTTCCTCCCCCGACCCCCCCACACCGACCCACCCCCACCCGCCACGGCCGCAAAACGGTCTGGAAGCTGTTCCAGTAACAATTCTAGAAATGTTCCAGGAAGATTCTAGAATGTGACTTCTGGAACCAGAGTCCAAGGTTCTAGAATAATGACAGAAGCTTAAATGAGAATATTCTAGAATGGTAATGAATGTTCTTGAATACTTACAGACGAAGAAGGAAACACAGTTCTAGAATAATTCTGGAATTATTCCAGATTATTCTGGAATGTTATTCCAGAATATTCTAGAATACTGACAGATAATTCTGGAACAATTCAAGATGAAATTCCAGAAAACTGACTGCACATTCTGGAACAATTCAAGAACAATAATATTATTGAGAAGAATAAAGGAATGAGAATATTTTGGAATTGTTTAGCAAAAACATTCAAACAGAATATTTAGTTAAGAAACAACAAACCAATCTCTGTTAAATGTAGATTATTTAATACAGATTTTGAAATGGTACACATCAGATGGTGTTTGAAACAACTGCACACATCAGAGATTCAGATGATATCTGATTCTGAATCACCAATTTCCATTCAACTGATTTTATCAATCAAATCCCATTCATAATTGTACCTCATACCTTGCAATTCTTGTGAGCAGTGAAGAAAGTTATTGGGGACCTAATTGTAGATGCAGGTACCGCCACAGAGAAAGGAATCTGTCTCTTGATTGCCTTGGGGAACTTAGTCTCGAAAACTACGGAAAAGCCACTTCTTCTGTCGCCAAAAATCTTGCTTCTCAGGCAAGCGAAGCACACCCATTGCGATGGAGAGACCGATGAAATTTTCATCTCAGGAACTGTCACAGGTGCCCACTTGGAGCTGGCAGGAAGTGGATTTCTCTGTCTCTCTCTCTCTCTCTCAGCATACTGATTTGTCTCTGTCACAAGACGACAAGTCGTTCCCACATCGCGTCTGTGAAGATCAGAGAGAAGACATGAAGAGGTTTTGTGTCCGAGGGGATGTCAATCTTTACTCCTTGAGCGCGTCGAAAGGCGTGTCGCATACGAGAACGAAAATTTTCTGTCTGCCACGATCCTTGGAAGCCTAGAAACTCTTCTTCCGACGATTCCTCCTCCAAGTCCAACATCTCTCGCATCCACTGGTCCTTTTCAAGCGGATCTTCCCGCGCATCGACATCGTCAGAATCAGCATCAATGTCGCTTCCTTCACTCTCATCCGATGCGGAGTCGGCCATGACGTGAAAAAAGTCAGAACGTCAGTCGAAATCTTGACAAAAATCGCCACAACACAGCTAAAACTTGTCCGATTTCGATCAAACTTGCACTTGGAAATCTAAGTGCGCGGTCTCTCTGCTTCCCAGCAGGCATTGCGATAAGTCGGCCACTTCAGTTTGCTATTTTTAGATCTTGACGTAAACAACGCGAGGGTACGATCAAAACCGCGTATGTCGCTCCCATGGACATTGTATATTGGATCCATGATCGCACAGGACTACAATTCCCATCAGTAGTCATCCACCCGGGCCGTGATAAAAACTAGTTGCTCTATTATTAAATTCTGAGTTTTAATCAAGATCACTATTGTGTATTGCAAAGAAATGTGCATACTGCAACTGTGAGCGAGTTATGACAATGATTAGAACTGTTCTGTGATCAGAAAATGAAAATTGTGGACAAGAACTGTGAATGAACTTTAGGTGATTTAACACTAAATCTTATATTCTGTGTGTGATCACTAAAGTGTCTTGCGTGTGTGTTGAAATGCTTTGTTGTTCACTTCTTCTTTTTTTAAATATCACTTTATTTATAATTTTCTAGAATATTCTTTGAATGGTCTTGTTCTAGAATAATATTCTAAGAAAAAGTAATGTTCTGGAATATTCTAGAATTATTCTGGAATTAAAGAATTCTAGAATAATTCCATCAAATTTATTCCAGAACATTCTAGAATGTTCTAGAATGTTCTAGATTTTGGAAATTTCTAGAATGTCATTTCGCCGGGGCTCCCAGCTTTCCTTTGGCAGACAGAACTCAGTGGTCCCGTATGGACATTGATCAGGCTTTGTCAATATAAGCACCTCTTCCTGAATGACTGATGGCTGTGTGACAATGGATAGAGGAACAGAGTGAAAAAGTGTGTGTGAATGTGCTTTGTACTGGTGCATTTGTGTGTGTTATGAGTCCAATTATGTGTGTGTGTGTTTTGCATGTGTATGTTTTGCATGTATGCATGGATGTATTCTTGCTTGTACTGCTCACGGTGATGTTTATGTTTGTTGGATAGATATGCTTGGTGTTTCTTTATGTTTGATACTTGTGTGCATTGCAGCCAGAGCTGTTTGATGCTTCCCACATCACCTGGAACCCTGGCTGCTGGGGTTTTAGGGGTTGCTCCAATAGCTCAGCCAGGGGCAGCCCCAAGGAGTCAAAGAGCCTGGGGGAGAAGGGGGGTGGGTAGGTGGAAGGCATCAGGATAGAGTCTGATCAGTAGAATCCATCCATGTGTTCAAACCAACCTGGAAGATTGAGCCCAACCCATGCACAACAACAAACTGGTTGCCTGACCATGTGCCCCACCCCAAGGCTGGTTGCCTCATCATGTGCCCCACCCCAAGACTGGTTGCCTGACCATGTGCCCCACCCCAAGACTGGTTGCCTGACCATGTGCCCCACCCCAAGACTGGTTGCCTGACCATGTGCCCCACCCCAAGACTGGTTGCCTGACCATGTGCCCCACCCCAAGACTGGTTGCCTGACCATGTGCCCCACCCCAAGACTGGATGCCTGACCATGTGCCCCACCCCAAGACTGGTTGCCTGACCATGTGCCCCACCCCAAGGCTGGTTGCCTGACCATGTGCCCCACCCCAAGACTGGTTGCCTGACCATGTGCCCCACCCCAAGACTGGTTGCCTGACCATGTGCCCCACCCCAAGACTGGTTGCCTGACCATGTGCCCCACCCCAAGACTGGTTGCCTGATCATGTGCCCCACCCCAAGACTGGTTGCCTGACCATGTGCCCCACCCCAAGACTGGTTGCCTGACCATGTGCCCCACCCCAAGACTGGTTGCCCGACCATGTGCCCCACCCCAAGACTGGTTGCCTGACCATGTGCCCCACCCCAAGAAACATAGGTGTGCGCACGTCGTGCTGTGTTCCACGTGTTCCAGCCCGCACCGTTTCGTTCCAGTTCCACCATTCGCCGCCAAGTTGTTTTTGGGCGGCCTCTTTTCCTTCTTCCTTCAGGTGTCCACCCGAGGGCCACAGCACAGTCGTCCGTTCTGTCCTTCCTCAGCACATGGCCGATCCAGTTCCATCTCCGTCTCCTCACCACCTCACTGATCTTCTCTGCCTCTGCCATCTCGTGAACTGTCTTGTTGGAGACGTGTTGTTGCCATCGAATCTTGAAAATCCTCCGTAAGCATTTGGTCTGGAAGATGTCTAGCTTCTTCTCCTCTCCCTTGGTTAGTTTCCAGGTCTCGCATCCATACAGCAGAACTGAAAGGACCAAGCTCTTGAAAAGGGAGGTTTTGGTCTTCTTGCTGATATCGCTGGCTTGCCAGGTGTTTGATAGCCTTTTGAACTGCGCGCTTGCCAGTGCCACTCTTTTCTTGACATCCGCTGTGCCTCCACCATCCTTAGTGACGTTTGCACCCAGATACGTGAAGCTCTCTACCTCCTCTACCTCGCTTTCTCCAACCTTCAGCTTGCTGTCGCTCTTGCTGTTGGCCTTCATGATCCTGCACTTCTTAACATTCAGTCTTAGACCAACTTTGGCTGCATTGTCTTCCAGTCTGGTTGTTTTGTGCTGAAGGTGGTCCATTGTTGAAGATGGAAGGGCAAGGTCATCTGCAAAGTCCAGCTCTTCCAGCATGGTAGTGAAGTCCCATCGGATTCCAGTTCTTTCACCCTCCACAGTTCTCCGCATCACCCAGTCGATTACCAGGAGGAACAGAAATCCTTACATACAGCACCCCTGGTTCACTCCCGTTGTCACTGGGAACCAGTCTGTTGTTTCGTTCTCGTCAATAACAGAGCACCGAAAGCCCCCATAAAGGGTCTTGACCATCTGGATCAGCTTCTGAGGGATTCCATACTGACGCATGATGATCCAAAGGCTGTCTCGGTGTATGGAATCGAACGCTTTTTCAAAGTCGACGAAGTGGACGTACAGTGTAGCATTCCATTTGTTGACTTGTCCCACGATATTCCTGAGGATGAATATCTGGTTAACAGTTCCTCTGCCCGTCCTGAAGCCGGCTTGTTCTTTCCAGAGCGATGAATCTACTCCAGCCTGTATCCTGTTGATGAGAATCTTGCTGAGCACCTTGCTAGCCAGAGGCAACAAAGTAACCCCCCTCCAGTTTCCACAGTCCTGAAGGTTTCCTCGCTTTGGAATTTTGCAAATGAGTCCTTTGGTCCATTGTGTCGGAATTGTCTCTTGGTCCCAAATGAGGTCAAAAATCCGCTTTAGTTCTAAGCTGGTCTGTTCGGTGTCTGTTTTAAGCATTTTGGCTGAAATTTGGTCTGCTCCAGGGGCCTTTCCATTCTTGAGGGCCTTCAGTGCGGTCTTGATTTCTTCAACATCTGTCTCCACTGCCCATAATGCCCATCCCATAATGCAAGGCCAGCTGTTTCAAACTGCCTTGCAGATGCCATTTTCACTGCTGTAATGGTATTGGTATCACTCCCTTGACACCCATAGTTCTGGCTCATGATGTGTCCTATTTAGGTCAGATGAGCTTTCCTAAGGATATTTTAGTGGCATCTTTTCTTGCAAAGGCATGGAAACTACTGTATTGCATTTGTTCTTTCATGAAGAATTTTCCCTGGATCAAATTCTGTCTTTTTGTTTCTCTCTCTCTCTCTCTCTCTCTCTCTCTCTCTCTCTCTCTCTCTCTCTCTCTCTCTCTCCCCCCCCCCCCCCCCCCACCCCCCCCCCCCCCCCCCACCCCAGTCAATGGCTCTAAGCTAAGGCTCACTTAAGTGATATATACAGCTGACAGATGCTGCACAACTCCGTGACTGGTTAAATATATCAGTGCTGAAATAACTTTTAAAAATAACTATACCATGCCAGAGGATAAATGAATTGGGGCTGCTCTTCCTCCCAGGGATATCAATGGATTTCTTGGGAAAAATGAATTCCTTAAGTGCAGTGAAGAGATGGTGAGAACCTGTTGCCTTGATGGGCAGGGAACCAGCAGCAGTTGAGATGCCCTTCTGGGATTGGAGTTCACTCTTGCCCCTGATTGATGGTAGATTCTGTCAGGCACCTATTTTTCAGCACTGTAAAAGATTCCACAGCTTGTTGACCAGGGGTTGTAAAGTGTAAAGCAGTTGCAGCCCAATATATTATTTTTAAAATCCTACATGAAAGCAGTAGTGTCATAATATTGTACTCGCAAAAGAGTGCAGAGAAAAAGAGAAATATGATCAGGGGTCTTCAAATCCACTTGCCTGGTCACCCGAGGCAAGTAAAAATTGCTTCAGGTAACTCAAAACTGCAGAGTCGCTTGCCTGACAGATGAGTAGAAGTAATTGAAGTAGTTTAATGCTATTTTCAGTAGTCCGTGACTTGATTAGTTGATACCAATTGTCATATCGTCAATTGTCATATCATCTGCCGCATGAGTAAGTTCATGTTTGATCTTGTTTTGTTGGTGTGAAAGAAGAAAGTTGATGTTTTGTTGCTTCATTCCTTTTTTCTAGTCAGGTCTATATAACGTAAACTAAACACCATGGATTTCTGGGAAGATCCCACAGACATCACAACTTTCATTCTTGTTGGCACGTAAAGACGTTTAACCAACAGGTGCATCAATGGATGTTCACCTATGCATTCATGCACAATCATGCACACATTCATACCAGACAAAGTGACAAGACAGGGTCGCAGCAATTTTCCTCGATCAACATGATTTCTAACTTTTCTCCCATCTCTCCCGCCCCTGGGATTGAACCACGGCACAGCGCCTCGCTGCAAAGCCCAACGCCTTAGCATGCTGGACCATCTACACCTCCCCAAAAAGAGGCTATCAATAGCCCAGCAGAGGCTTCGGGTTGGCTTTGAACTCATGAGGGCACAAGGGGAGAGCACTGGGATGTGGGCTGCCAGGATCTTTTTATTATGACGTATTATGACGGGAGAGATGGGAGAAAAGTAAAAGAAATCATGTTGATCGAGGAAAATTGCTGCGACCCTGTCTTGTCACTTTGTCTGGTATGAATGTGTGCATGATTGTGCATGAATGCATAGGTGAACATCCATTGATGCACCTGTTGGTTAAACGTCTTTACGTGCCAACAAGAATGAAAGTTGTGATGTCTGTGGGATCTTCCCAGAAATCCATGGTGTTTAGTTTACGTCATAATAAAAAGATCCTGGCAGCCCACATCCCAGTGCTCTCCCCTTGTGCCCTCATGAGTTCAAAGCCAACCCGAAGCCTCTGCTGGGCTATTGATAGCCTCTTTTTGGGGAGGTGTAGATGGTCCAGCATGCTAAGGCGTTGGGCTTTGCAGCGAGGTGCTGTGCCGTGGTTCAATCCCAGGGGCGGGAGAGATGGGAGAAAATTTAGAAATCAGGTCTTTATATTTAAAGCTGAACTATGATTTGTTGTTTTAATCTGTGCAAAATACATTGATAACTATATCATTTTCAATAGACATTTTAGCCAGTATATTTGGAAACTGTGTTCACTTTTTCATTCACGTATGTTTGGAAGGCAGACTGGTAAGAAAAGGCTGCAAGCTAGTAACCTTGTGGCTAGCAAGCCCAAATACTTTTGAACACCCTTGATGATGATCATAGCACAGCTGGTAGAGCAGGTTCCTCAAACAAGAGGTTTTGGATTCAGCTCTTGGTGTCTCCATTTTTTTTCTGCTGGATACAAATTTTGTGCACACACTGCAGTCGAAAGTAGAAAGAATGATTTCTACTGAAACTCTGAGAAAAAAAGTTTGGGTTGCATTTTTATGAATGACGCTGATGTCAGTGTGACACATAAAGTATACAGTTTAAGCACAAGTGGATGTGCATGTAGAGCAGAGTTAACAGTTCATGTGTCAGAGTGGTGAACTGTTCAGCTGGTGAAGCATCCCAGGATGGGAAGAAAGAAGAGTTTAAAGTGGGGTTTGAGGCTGCAGCTGCCTCTATGTGATGCATTGTCCACATATGACTCCCTGGCATTTCTCTTGCACTGGACTGATTTCTATCACACCCTCACTTAATGTGAAGCCTCCTGTCACTGCTTAGTGTGTTAGAGTTACTGGGTCTAGCCAAATGTGGTGTACACATTGTCCTCACACTGCCATTGTACTTCTCATCCCTGTCAGTCTGGTGTGGTGGAGCAGCAATATGGGTGATGGCACTTGCTGGCGAGTGCCTGTGGGGAAATCTTGAACAGGGTCCTACATAAGCTGTTGCCTGGTTGCCTTGTGCAACCAAATGTTCTCTTCAGGCAAGGAAAGTCAATCTAGACTTGCCTGAATTGGCAACCAAATTTTCCTCTGGTTTATTTTAGAATCCGAACACACAACAGCTTGAAAACTGTGTGGACGCACAATGACATGGCTGTGCAGGCAGTCTCTGAACCGCCTGTTTAGTTTGCTTGACCCTGATGATGATACTGTATACATGATCAATGCCAAACACATTTTTAATGTAAGAGACTCTGATATTCATGCAACTAGTGTGATTGCTGTAGTGGGGCAAACATTTTTCAGGGAGTGGAATATGCTTTAGTGCAAGATAATTTTCAGTCTATATTGCCCGAACAAGCAGTTGTTTGTAAGGCCAGCGTCCTTAACTTTGAATTCCTTTTTTAAATTAAAAAAACACTAATTTATTTCAATATTAACTTTGAATGCTGCTTCTATCCAGATGTCTCTAGTCTTTTCCTATTGATCCTTCACAGGATTTTGATAGTAATTGTTGGCAACCTATCAGCCCCAATTCATTCTACCCCATCCTATATTTATAACCTTTTGTCCCTCCTGTGGGTTGGGAGTAAGAATAGACCCTCCATATCTCCCAATGCATTTCATGAGAGGTGAATGAATATACGGAAGTTGAGACTTGGAATCCAAACACCTGTAGTGATTTTTGTGGATGGCCTTACATAGTCTACAATGGCTTGATAGGCCATGAGCCACATTGATCAACTGATCGATCGATTGTATGATAAGCAATGTAATGTAATAAAGTCTAAAATCTTAGTGTATTTTGACAGCTTTTAATTTCCAAATTTTGGACGAATAAAGTATAACTATAAGCTATGTTAATATGGATGAAGTGCTAGTTTTGTTTTGGGGTTTTGTGTTTTTCTATGGGCCTTTGAACTTTGTGTTGGATGCATGTCTGAATCCAATGTTGAACATACTTGACCTCCAATGCAGATCTGAATGATGAGAAAATTGCTTTGACTCTGATGAATGTGCACACACAGTATGACACTTGCCAAGATTATGTGACAACTGGATTTAGGCTTTACAACAAGTGACCTCTCCCTGAGAGATGCTGAGATTCATGACAAGTGTACCATTTACTAACATTCAGTAGTGCGTTCAAGAGGCCTACCGGTATCGACCGGTGGATACTGTTCGACTCTTGAACGACTTGGTACGGCTACCGGTATCGACCGGTAGATACCGCGCCAGAATGCTGTTGCGCCTGTATAGCCAAAATGGCTGCCTTCGGGGAAAGGAAGAAAGTCACCATCACAAATATGTGCTGTGGCACGCATTTTGACCTGTGATTATTACCCAGCCTATGTGAAACGTTACAAGAAGTTAGGCTGATATTGTACTTTTATTTTTTTTTAAGAATAACTGCTCTGAACTAATTACCGGGCAAGATTGTGAGCAAACATTTCTACGACAGATAACAAAACAATTTGAAGGGAAGTAACTCTTATATCTTACATTAGCCCTTAGTTTGTTGTGTAACCTCCGTTGAAGTGAGCATCGAAATATTCTTGCTTACACCAAGTCAGCACTGTCGTTTTGACATAAATTTTGATTCGAGCGATGCCGAGCCTTCATGCACAGCTACAGCTTAAAGTAGTTTATCAGCTTCCACAAGGAACGAGCAGTCTGCAGCTGCTGGTTTACTCATTTGGGCGAGAAGCCCAATCTGCGACGATGAGAAGGCATCGTGGAAGCCATCTTGGCTACCATTCGGTCATAACGAGTCATTCAAGAGTGCACATTGGGAAATCGGCTACCGGTCGGCGAACGGTAGGTCGTCTTGAATGCAGGGCAGATTTGTAGGGTATGTCAGGTTTCCTAAGTAGTTTGTGAGTTTTTTTCCTACTTATACTGCAAGATTCTATGGGGCTGAAGACCTGGATTTGGTGACAATCATAATGATGATGATCTTCATTGTTGTCGTCATCATCATCGTCATCATCATCATCGTCATCATCATCGTCATCATCATCATCATCACTATCATCATCAATGACAGGTGTTCATGGAACTCTTTGCAGAAAGTGTCCATGCACCACACGTCCACTTCTCTGAGGAGCAGCTGATAAGTCACGACTCACTCATTGTGGTGAAGGAGACGACACCAGACCAGCGAGATATTCACCTGGGCTTCCTGCAGTACCGGCACCAATATGACATTGAACTCACCCTGCCCAGCAGTCTTGGAGCAGACATGACTGCAGATCCCCTGCAGAACCTGCACGTTTCCCTCAAAGAAGCCTCCCCTACAAAAGACGGTGAGTGGCGGTTGGGCCAGAGATTCTATAACTGCTTTATGTCTTGAAAGTTATTTTGTATCATTTTAATATTTAAAATTGTGGAAAATTGTTGCTGAGACTTCAGAACCCCTTCAGTTTGCTTCTGATTCATTCACGCTTGGATTAGTTTGTGAAGATTTGTACACAAATACTTAAGCATGAAATGATCAATTGATCAGGAATATTTCAAATACAGCAGTGTAAGAATGTTTCTACCTGAATTTCCTGCAAATTAACACAGGTTGATGTTAAATGATGCAAAAATGGGGCTTTTTGTTATCCCATCTGATCAGCTAATCAAATGCTTCATGCTAAACTGTCCAGGTATACTGCATGTGTCCAGATTTGAAATCTTACTGAAACATCATTCTGCAGTGTCGCGTGATAAAGCGACGACAATAAGGGTGATGTGGGTTAGTCACCTCCTTTTGTAAATAAACAGGGTAAAATTATCTTCTCCATGTTCGCGGCCACACGCCTGCCGCTGTGGGCGTGGCCACCGCGTAATGGAATGTCACAGTTTCGCTCCGGAGTGAACCCGAGGGGGAGAGGGGTCTTCGGAGGGGTTATAGTGAGCGAGATCTACGGGGTCTACTCGTTTACTAACAGGGGGTCTGGGGGTCGTGGGGGTCTTGATGAGTAGTGATTGGAGAAGGTAGTGGGAGCGGGAAATCTCTCGTTAGTGATTGGCGATTAATCACGTGAGAGAAGGACGCGTGGGCTTGATTGCGTCTAAGAGCTCAGTACACTTTTCCGTCGGTTGGATGGAGGGAGCAGGTACGCATCCTCTGGGTCGTCGATGCGGGAGCTGCGCGGTGTGGCTCGTTGGGCGAAGTCTGGTCGCCCCGTGGAATTTTTCTCCGTATCAACTCTGGTAGCAGTTGATTCGTACGAGACTGGAAGTGGAGTTTTCCGCTGGCTAAGACGGAACTTCTGAGGATTGTCACCACAGCCTGGGGACTGAGGTGATTATCCGCCGCCATATTGCTTTTACCACGTGGGGTAATTGATTTGTGAATCTGGGTGGAAAATAAGTCTATTGTTGGGTACGGGATTCGTATTTTCTATGGATGGGGTAAATCTATAGGATCAAAGGGGTGAGTAATGAAGCTTTGAATTTAAGCTGACTCGCGGGGAGCGAGTGAAGCCTTTTTCTAATTGGGCATCGGGGTGGGATGCGCCACTTGAACCTTAAATTCGTGTTTGAATGGGCTTCGCAATAGAAATGGGGTAGTTGGATTATTGGGGCGAAACCTTGTGTGTTTTAGGCTGCTGCCCCTCTTCCTCGTTCTTCTCCTTTGTGGATCTTCGCCGTTATCTTCGTCATCGCCGTCGTCGTGCCGTCGTCGTCACGCGGTACCTACAACGGGTGTATCGACTACTTGCGGGAGCAGTGGGCTGCCCGCCTAATCCTCTACGTTTCCATTGGTTCATCTTCCTGTTGGTATCTTCGTATTCCACGAGTGCTGCGTCTTCTTGGTGGAGCCTTGCAGTACTGTCTTCTCGAGTCCGCACGGGTGGAACTCGTGGTCGTCGTCTCCGACGGAATGCTGCGTTTGGCCGGGAGTGACCGGGCGCGAGGCTGGGAGCGACGTCTGAGACGCCGGAGCGTTTCGTCAAGCCGTCTTGGTTCTAACGGCTGTTGCAAGTATCGTTTTTCTCGTTCGTAGCTAGGTAGCTACAATTTCGTTGAGACAGGTCAGGACTGACAGTTAAAAGTCTAACGAAAGCCACTTTGGGTAAAGTGGGAGGGAAAGTCCGCACGGAGCGGCCTGTACAATCGGGGGAGATTGTGTCAGAGGCAGAGGGGTGAGGGGAGAAATGCTAGCGTGTACATTCGCAGTGAGGCGGTGTCTTAGCGCGGCTGTGTTGTCGCAGGGTAGACAATGCGACGGAAGGGGAGAGTGATTCATCAATTGATTCTTCTACAGAATGGTATTTATCACTCTAGCTCTGGGGACTGTGGTAACTCTGCCGAAGTTTGGAATCGTCTTCTAAACTGTTATTGACTTGGAGAATCGAGCGTGACGCTTGCAAGTCAAGGTAAATCTCATGACAGACAAAAGGGGAAAGAACTTAATCCACGGGGAGGGGTTCAATTTGTCTGGACACCGTTTGGCGCCAGGGGTGCGTCAGTGATAGGAGTATTCACCAAGACTTCTGAGAAACTGTGTTTGGGGTACAGTGACTCGTTCCAGGGTTGGGACAATATCTTCTTTTCAGACGGACTGAGAAGGGAAGAAGTGGTTTGGGTTATTCCAGAGATTTCTTGTGTGAGAATGGCATGTGGTTATCGCTGTGTGTTTTCTGGTTACGTGAGCCAGGGGAGAGCCACGTAGAGTCAGCGTACGCTAGCCTGGGAGAAGCGTACTGTCAGCGATGTGATGGTAAGATGGTTTCTTTCCTGTTTATTCTCCACGCGTTATTGCTGTGTTGACGTGAAGTGTCTATTCGTATGCGCGTGAGTCGCGTGAGCTTGCTGTGTGAGGGGGCAACTGCACGCGCGAGAGCGAAGCGGAGTGGGGCTTGCTTTGTTTACGTTTTTGGTTACCGGTCGTCCAACCGGAAACGCCACCGCTTAGGGGAAGCGAGGGGTGGCTGAGGAATGTGGAGGGGGTTTTGCTAGCGAGCCGCTGGCTGCTGTTTGTGATGTTATGCAAGGGGAGCGGGTGACTGGCTGTCACGCCCTGTGTGTTGCTGGTTTTTGCTCTTGTTGTGTTGATGAATTATTTGGTGTTGTGAAGTGTTTTTTTCAGAGTTTGTGGTGGACTTTGAGGTGGAGTGTTTGGTTTGGGGTATGACTGAATTTATTTCAGTTTCTTGAGAAATGGTGGAAGGAAGAACAGATTTTGAGATTGTTGTTTTTGTGCTTTACTGCTTAACCCTAGTCACCGGTGACTTAGGCGTTTAGTTTGGGATAGGGGTTTCGTATTTCTTGATTTGTTCATCCATTCCTTTACCCCAAGGGTTGTTGTTGTTGTAGTTTTTTGAACTTTTCAGGAAGCAGAAGCGTGTCACTTTACCTGCTGACTGATTTCATTTCTGCATTGTTTTGTTTCCTTTTGTCTGCTGCACTTTTATTCAGCTTTACCTTCCTCGGTGGCCTCAGACTGCCAGGAAGGGTTGTTAGCCTTGAATAAACTTGTATTTGTTTTTTTGCAAACTGATTCACTGGCCTGTGTTTATTTGAGCTTGGGTTGTTTTCTTGTTGTTTGTGGTGTCCCCCCAAGGAGTGGAGGTTAGTTTAGTTGTAAACTCTTTTACTTATCAGGGTCACCTCTCCTTGAGGCGATTACATCGCCCTCTGGGAAGGGACTCGTAACTTCTAAAGTTTTTTAGATAAGTAGACACGCGACATGCAGCATTGTCATTTTGCCGATGGGGAATCCAATTGCTTGTTGAAAGCTGTAACAAGTAAGTCATATATATCATGGATTTGTTCTGTGACCCCAGGAAATAAACTATATATTCATAGCTGTTGAGGTCAAGATCTCAGCCACAATGTTGCAAGAAAAATGGAAAATTAATGTTGGAATTTATTTTATTGTTGATGTTATGATTTTGAATTTTGCATTATTTGCAACCAAATGGAGTGCAGAGACACAGTTGTTATAGAATTTAGACTACTCTACATGCAGCTTAAACCTGACATTTTCTTGTATTCTTCATGCCATGTTTTGAGAAAATGAATGTCTTGTGTTCATTACAACTACATTTTAATTTTCATTAACAGTTGTATTGATCTACTTCAGTGCTGCTAATGGTTCTGTTTTTATTTCAGTCATGCCTAGGTCAGAGAGAAATGATAAGGACAAATGGAATTCCACTTAAGGACACATTCTTAGGACCCCTGAAGCATTTTGCTTTGTTGAAATTACCTTATTTTGATTTCTTTGAAGGTCTTGGACATGACGTGGTGTTCACCTTGTTCACACATCGAGAAAAGCTGATGAAAGAGGTGCTAGTTCTGACGAGCTCTGGTGACCCAGAGAAGAAGCTGACTATTGTCTTCCATGCCCGGGTGCTTGGTAAGTTCCCCTCAGTGCTGGAAGCGTGCTCCCTCTCGTCTTGAAGCTCCTTATGTTTGAACACTGGAGAATGATGACTGTGCTTGATCGATGATGTGTTGAGCCACAGCAGCATGAAGGGCATGAGAAACAGGAGGAAGCAAGCTCATGTAGAGATTGTTTATCTGCAGAATTGCTTGTATTCTAAAGTTCCATCAGTCAATTTTGTTTCAGAAGAAAAATGACTGCACATGACAGCAAAAGCAACACCACTTACAGTGATGATGATGACGATGATGATGATGATGATGATGTGTGTGTGTGTGTGTGTGTGTGCATGCCTGATTGTCTCTCTCCTGAATGCACAATCGTCATTAGGTTACTCTCTCATTGGTTTTCTCATGGAATCACCACCTCACTTCTATATTCCCCTGTTGTCAAAAGAGTTCAAGCTCTACTAGAGCACGGTGGTTGTGAAAGACACTGTGTGCATTGCTGGAGCAGGCTGGAGACGGTGACCGTTCATTCCCTGTCTACTTCCAGGCAAGGGGAAGGGAACGCCAGCCCTGAGGGAGGGCATTCACTGCACCAAGGTCGATTGGGATGAGGAGTCCGAGGCCAGCGACTTCCAGGGTTACTAGCTTGCATCCTCATGGAATTAAAGCCTCTGTATGTCCCTGGTGGCATGCCAGCGTGTCTGGCTGGCTGCTCACCTCCGTTGCCAACAGGAGATTGTCTTTGAATGGTCGAACTGGTAGTTCAATTGCTGCTGTACATGTATTGTTCCAGTGGTAAATGCTTGTGTTCTGTGTGTGACACAGCAGACAGCTTGAAGTGCTGGTAATGTCTTGATTTGCCTTGAAAAGCTTGGAAAGATGTTTTGATCAGAAGGTGAGGGTAGGATTACAGTGTGACCCGACCCCCACCCCCTCCCCCTCCCCCTCCCCCTCCCCCTCCCCCTCCCCCTCCCCCTCCCCCTCCCCCTCCCCCTCCCCCTCCCCTTGTATTGGTTGAACACTTTTCTAAGCAAAGAAGAATTTGACAAATAGCTGCAACTTTTTAATGTGGAGTGTGAATAGAGGAAGGAAATGTAACTGAAACAAACCTGTGAGATAATTTCATATCAGAGCTTTTTACATTTTTCTTTTCATTTTTGCCCATGAGGTCACTCTTGAAGAGAATGCAATTAACCCTGTTTACTTGTATTTAGGTGCACATGACATACACGATAGAAATGTGTGGTGCTAGAACATTATAGAGATGTCAACCTTGACTCTTTGGAGAAAGTAACAGTTCTAATATTTGTACCAAATCGGAATTATTTTTAAACATGATTAGTCTCCATCTCCACTCACAGTTCAAAATGTGTGTACAGAAAGGGTTTTGTCTTGTAAAAAATGTTAAATGACCACTCCTCTGTGTGTATCTCAGCTCAGGGCGATGCCTATCATCAAACCCTGAATGCCCAAGTGAAAACTGATTGCCTTGACTTCCTTCCTCTGACAACCCCACTTCACAGTCAAATGGAAGCACTGTCTGTTTAAGGACAGATTATGTCTTTAGTCTGCTTTGAAAAAAGAATGATTTTCTTTTCTTCTTTTTTAAATTGAGTGAATTGAAACACCACCATCAAATAATTACACAATAGATTCTCTTCTTTTTAAATTTGTAAATGAAATAAATCCATGTTTTATGTCTATACAATGTAGTTTCAGGTGAAAATAATAAGTCAGATATTGGTGATTTAAGTTGTAATAAGTTTTCTGTGAGTATTTCTTGAACAACAGCATACCACAGTACATCTCATTTTTACGTGAAAAAAGACCTCTGAAGACTGGATGCATTGTAAAGACCAAGCTAACTAAATATGAATGCCTTCAGAGTTGTTGCTGAAATGGATCCGCCATGTTCTCCACCATGTGATCTTTCAGCTGAGGACATGACACATACCTTTTTGTAAAGACAAACTGCATGAAGCAAAAGTAGTTTCACTTGTTCCTGTCAAAACCGTAGCAGAAAGAGAGAAAAATGATTGTATTTTTCTTAGCATGATCATGATTGAAATTTTATCGATTTCTGATCATAATGGAATAAAAAATAATTTATTTTAAAAAGCAGATTAAATGTGGAATTCGTGCTCTACTGGGAATTGCTGGAACTAACAGAAAAAAGTTTTCACTTCAAAGGCACTGGGGGTTGATAGTTCAGATGGAAAGGGAAGCTGTTTGTGCCCACCCAGCATGAGGCTTTTCAGGATAGGCAGTGATGGTAGTTTTGTCAGTGTCATGGGTAGGTTTTGCAGCCATCGGGACCGCTGTGTGACAGCCTCTTTGAGTCCAGCCTTCCTTTCCAGCCAGCCATCCTTGCCTCAATCCTGGCCAGGCAGTCATGCATGTCAATCATTGTGTGGGAAATGAAAGTTCTTTTGGGGTTTGCCTCTGGAGCATGTGTAACTGTGTAATTTCTCCTCTCTGTACATAGTGTCATGTAGCCTGAAGCCCACCCTACTGCCAGGTAGCTGCCAGAAGCAAGTCGGTAGCCATGATACCCAGGGATTCCTTGATTTCTTTGCAATTATAAATCTGTATATTTCTGAACTGTTTGTGATATCTTTGAATATATCAAAATATATTTGTCAAGAAGCAACCACTGGCCAAAGGAAATTATCACCAGTGATATCAGTTCAAAATGATATCCAAATTTGTCAAGTAAAAGTGTCACTTTTTTGGTAAAGGTGATATGTAGTATTACTAGACTGATGTAATTAATCAAAATGTTCATGAATACAACTGATATTCAGTTCTTGAGCAAGAAAATTAAATGTGAATGGAAATTTTATTTCTTTCTCTTCATGCTTCAAGGTGAATGTCATTTTCAAGACCTTGATAATTCGTTTGAGTCAAAAACTGAAAATCCTGTCCATTCATTCATATGGTAACCATGAGTGTTGCAATGTGCTTTTCTCTGTGAATTTTACACTTGCTTTTTTTCCTAACTGCATAGTTTGATATATTTGTAAAAATCAAACAAAAGTTACTGCTTGTCTTTTATCAAGAAAGTTTGTAAGGAATTTTTATCCAAGCAAACATGGACATTGCTATGCATCTAAGTATTGTCTTTGAAAGGTGGGAAGAATTCTTATATTATTTCCCAATTTTTCTCAGGACAATTTGGGCCTAAATATTTAGTATGACCGCTTTGAAGTTTGATGACATTTTAAATAGTTTACTGTTAATGCTGCTTCAGACACACTTTTATTAAAAATGATTTTCAGAAATCTTTCTTTTAAATAAAAAAGTTACTCTCTTTCATATTTCTGTGAATCCTTGGAAACTTTCATCCATCAAATTTATCAAATATAGTTTAAATGTTTTTCCTTGTAAGAAATGTTATCATCATTTGTTCAAATAGCTTGTTTCTGTGCAGTATTGTTGATCATTTGATAATGTTACTCAAGAAGAAAAAACTTTCTCCATAAATTGCTCAGTTTCTTAAACTTGGGCTTTTTTAAATTCATAGATGACATGTTAATCAATAGTTACTTGTATATCTTTTCCAGAAATTCAGTCTGTCTGAGGGAGATTAAAGTTGAGCTGCTAATGTAATAAGTTGAAGTAGGAGGAAGGGGAGAAGGAGGTATACTGTAGCATTGGCTGCTTACAGGCATGAGGTTACTTCCTTATGTACTGGTGGGAGGTGAGAGTGGCAGAGATAACATTTCATTTCCTAGTTGAGTGCTTTGTCTTTCTCCTTGCCTTCAGACAAACCCAAAAGCTGCAGTCTCTATGATACAAGTTGCATCTTTTCTCTCGGTATCGGGACTAGCAGTTCCAAGATAACTTGAATTTCATTGTGAATGTTTATTCAGTGAATCAAGACTAGCTTCTACTGCATATGACCACTTTAATTCTGAGTAAAAGATTGCACTTGTGACACTTGGAACCCCAAGAGAGGTCTTTATTGATGATTTTACTGTGCAGGAGAGGATGGGATCGAGTAGCAGGTGATATAGACGGAGGACTTTGTTGTTGTAAGTACAGACTGTAGCAACACGTGGATTTGGTGGAGTGGTCTTTCAAGATATCTTACTGTGCAGGAGAGGATGGGATTAGAGCAGCAGTGTGATAGAGAGAGAGGATTGTTTGTTGATAGTACAGACCATATCAAACCAGTGGGTATCAGGTAGGGGAACACCACACTGCAATTATCTGTTATCTCAACTTTTCTGACTCTCCATCTGTATCATCCAATTTCACTTGTGCTTTGCTTAAAAGTATTTGATTGCATTTTATAGTACAATCATAGGTTTGGGTGTGTGGTATCCATGAGAACTTGACCTCGTATAAATCATCTTGACATCTTAACATAGAAATTGTGACTTTTTAAAATTTTAATATCAATTAAGCACTTGCATGTGCTTGGTTAAAGTAGTTCTTACTTCATAACTGATCACTCGTTGAGACTTGTATATTTTGAGTTTTCTGTTGTGACACCCATGTGCTCAGCTGATTGCAGAGCCAGGATTTTCTGTGAAGTTTGTGCTCACCCGTCATCTATGTCATATCCTACTACCATATATATGTCAGGAATTGTATTGTGTTGTAACACGAAAATAAAGTTAAATTCAACCTAACACGTTTGTGTTTTTCCTCTTAGCAAGGAAATAAAGATAGGTGCAACTACAGCCAGAGCTTCTCTATGCCTCCCGCATCAGCTGGAGGCTACCAGGAGCATCGGGACTGGGTCAGGTCATTCAGATTCAACCTTGCATTCAAAGCACTGTGGAAGATGGTCTAACCCATGCAGTACAACTAACTGGTCCACAAACTGCATGTTCTACCTCAAGAAACATCACCTACTACATGCATGTATGTTTACCAATCGAACACAAATCAGCAGCTAACTCTCATGCATGATTTTTTTCTGGTAAGATCTTGTGAAGGATAAAATTTTGAAATATTGGATTGGTCATTTTTCTCATAGGGTTGTCTGCCTTCTTTCACTTTACATGCAGTGCTTGGGTTCACGTTTGCACAAGTTCTCCCTTATTATTTCATGAATTAAATGTCATTATCTCAGCAGCTTCTGGCAGAAGTGATTGCTTCACATGCTCCTCTTACTAGGAGACATAGTGTTTGAGGGTGAGTGTTGATTTTCTGTTTGATATGCAAGTAGGTATAGAAATATTTTTTATGAGTTGGATGTGGGATAATGTGACCAGTTTATTGTGTCACGTGCATTGGGCTCGAGGCGCTGGGGATACTTGGGGCCGCTCCTGACTGAGCTACTGCAGGAGGCTCAGAAAGCCCAGCGGCCAGGGTTTGCAGTTCATGAATGGGGCTGCAAGCAACTCCAGCCGTGTGCTGCAATCTATGGAGGATTCAAGGTGATGTGATGGAGAGCTGAAACCTCAGGGGGTGGCAGGGAACGCTATGATGAAATTCTCCTTATCCCGTGGAACCTTCAGTCACAGATATTTTCAGAGCCGTCTCCTGGTCTGCCATGCTCATGCCAAGGCATTTTGTGGCCCACGGGGAAGGCCAACGCTAACAATTGTTTATCATTGTTATGGAGATTCGAAGATTTACGCGTTAATTTTTCCACGAATCAAACAGCAGAATGATGACGATCCAGTCCCCGAGAAATGTGTAACGAATTCAGGGTTGGTAGATAATAATCTTGTCATAAATTTTACAGGCTATGAAAATATACACATATGCATTTTCCTTACGTTTGAACTGGACAAAATGCTCATCAAGATCGTCAGCAGTACGAATAACCTCCATATGATTAGGGCATGACTGAGGTGAGGCTGACTCAAGCTGATAAGAAAACGGCCTCTGAGGATGTCGGCATTGGCTTGGAAATTCTGCTCCAGTTGCCAAGGTTTGCTGCAGACAATGAAATTCGATGAAATTGCTGTACACACCCTGATGTAAATGAATGAGTAAGTGAGTGAATGAATGAATGGAGTTTTACGGCCTATCAGCCTTTGTAGGCTAGTACAGTATAGACCGGATGTATAAAACACCGGATATATGAAAGTCTGGATGTATGAAAGGGGCAGGCAGGGTCCCGGCAGAAGCTACTCTTTGTTATTACTTATAATTTTCCGGTTGTATGAAAATCGGATGTATAAAAGTCCGGTTGTATGAAAGCAAATCTCTGGTCCCGAGCAGCACAAATGTGTTGTTTCAAGACCGGTTGTAAGAACACGAAAGTAGACTCAAGTCACCAAAGTGTGGTGAGAGTAATTTCCTTTCCATAGCGACTCGAACTTGCAAAATGGCGGACCCGCACAGCAAAACAAAAGTTACAGGCAAACGTAGAGTGTTGACATTGTTTGAGCGCCTTAAAATCATAAAGGCAGTGGAGGACAGTCCACACAAATCCCGACCACAGATGGCCATTGATTTAGGTGTCCCCCTGCCAACGCTGTCGACCATCATGAAAGACAAGAACAAATATCTTGCTCAGGCAAGAAGCGGCGACATTGTGACGACGAGCAAGCAAGCATGCACGGAGCTCTCAGCTGCCGTCTGTGGACAAAGCGCTGCTGGACTGGTTTACGTCATGCAGGTGGGCTTTTCTTATTTTTTCCTTATGAATTTTTATTTGTTGATTGATTTGAAACTGTATGTTGTTACTGTTTGCGCTCTAAAAGTGGGTATCAGTGTGTCACATTGCACGTGTCAGTGTGTGTAAGTGTGCGCACATGCGTGCGTGCTAGTCTGTGTGTGTTTGTGTGTGTGTCTGTCTGCCTCTCTATCTTCCTGTCTCGGTGCCCGTGTCCCTGTCTGTCTGATTGCTGGTCTGTCTGTTTGTCTTCTTGTATTTTGTGTCACAGTGCCTGATTTTCTGCTAGCCTAAAAACTTATGGAGGTGGGGGCCGGGGGGAGGGGCATTAAGCTATGGGCGTTCAATATCCAGTTCTACATTCTACACTACCTGTGTGGCTGAATTCCGCTTCAATATCCAGTTCTACATTCTACAGTACCTGTGCAGCTGAATTCCGCTTCGCCCTTACTCCCCCCCCCCCCCCCCCCCCCCCCCCCCCCCCCCCCCCCCCCCCCCACCCCCCCCCCCCCCCCCCCCCCCCCCCCCCCCCCCCCCCCCCCCCCCCCCACCGTCGTCCCTCCAACCCTCGATCTTAACGTAGCGTCCTCCTCCCCTTCTGACGCCAGTATGCATTGTGTGTGTGCAAGTGGTCGCATGATGTGTGTGTGTCCTTGTGTGCATGCATGTGTGTGTGTGAGTGTTTATGTGTGTGCGTGCGTGCGCGAGGGCGTGTGAGAGCGTGAGCGTGAATTTATGCATGCGTTTGTTCCTGCTGTCGCTCGAGTACTGGCTGCTTCAATGTGATATGACATCTGTGATACTTGACACACGATTGTGATACATGTACATACTTTACACCTGTATGCGTGCGTGTTTGTGTGAGTGGGTGTGTGGGTGTGTGCGTGTCAGTGATTGTGTGCGTGAGCGCATCAATGTGTGTATGTGTGTGTGTGTGTGGGGGGGGGGGGGGGGGGGGAGTAAGGGCGAAGCGGAATTCAGCTGCACAGGTAGTGTAGAATGTAGAACTGGATATTGAAGCGGAATTCAGCCACACAGGTAGTGTAGAATGTAGAACTGGATATTGAACGCCCATAGCTTAATGCCCCTCTCCCCGGCCCCCACCTCCATAAGTTTTTAGGCTAGCAGAAAATCAGGCACTGTGACACAAAGTACAAGAAGACAAACAGACAGACCAGCAAACAGACAGACAGGGACACGGGCACCGAGACAGGAAGATAGAGAGGCAGACAGACACACACACAAACACACACAGACTAGCACGCACGCATGTGCGCACACTTACACACACTGACACGTGCAATGTGACACACTGATACCCACTTTTAGAGCGCAAACAGTAACAACATACAGTTTCAAATCAATCAACAAATAAAAATTCATAAGGAAAAAATAAGAAAAGCCCACCTGCATGACGTAAACCAGTCCAGCAGCGCTTTGTCCACAGACGGCAGCTGAGAGCTCCGTGCATGCTTGCTTGCTCGTCGTCACAATGTCGCCGCTTCTTGCCTGAGCAAGATATTTGTTCTTGTCTTTCATGATGGTCTACAGCGTTGGCAGGGGGACACCTAAATCAATGTCCATCTGTGGTCGGGATTTTTGTGGACTGTCCTCCACTGCCTTTATGATTTTATGGCGCTCAGACAATGTCAACACTCTACGTTTGCCTGTAACTTTTGTTTTGCTGTGCGGGTCCGCCATTTTGCAAGTTCGAGTCGCTATGGAAAGGAAATTACTCTCACCACACTTTGGTGACTTGAGTCTACTTTCGTGTTCTTACAACCGGTCTTGAAACAACACATTTGTGCTGCTCGGGACCAGAGATTTGCTTTCATACAACCGGACTTTTATATCCGATTTTCATACAACCGGAAAATTATAAGTAATAACAAAGAGTAGCTTCTGCCGGGACTCTGCCTGCCCCTTTCATACATCCTGACTTTCATATATCCGGTGTTTTATACATCCGGTCTATACTGTACTAGCCTACAAAGGCTGATAGGCCGTAAAACTCCATTCATTCATTCACTCACTTACTCATTCATTTACATCAGGGTGTGTACAGCAATTTCATCGAATTTCATTGTCTGCAGCAAACCTTGGCAACTGGAGCAGAATTTCCAAGCCAATGCCGACATCCTCAGAGGCCGTTTTCTTATCAGCTTGAGTCAGCCTCACCTCAGTCATGCCCTAATCATATGGAGGTTATTCGTACTGCTGACGATCTTGATGAGCATTTTGTCCAGTTCAAACGTAAGGAAAATGCATATGTGTATATTTTCATAGCCTGTAAAATTTATGACAAGATTATTATCTACCAACCCTGAATTCGTTACACATTTCTCGGGGACTGGATCGTCATCATTCTGCTGTTTGATTCGTGGAAAAATTAACGCGTAAATCTTCGAATCTCCATAACAATGATAAACAATTGTTAGCGTTGGCCTTCCCCGTGGGCCACAAAATGCCTTGGCATGAGCATGGCAGACCAGGAGACGGCTCTGAAAATATCTGTGACTGAAGGTTCCACGGGATAAGGAGAATTTCATCATAGCGTTCCCTGCCACCCCCTGAGGTTTCAGCTCTCCATCACATCACCTTGAATCCTCCATAGATTGCAGCACACGGCTGGAGTTGCTTGCAGCCCCATTCATGAACTGCAAACCCTGGCCGCTGGGCTTTCTGAGCCTACTGCAGTAGCTCAGTCAGGAGCGGCCCCAAGTATCCCCAGCGCCTCGAGCCCAATGCACGTGACACAATAAACTGGTCACATTATCCCACATCCAACTCATAAAAAATATTTCTATACCTACTTGCATATCAAACAGAAAATCAACACTCACCCTCAAACACTATGTCTCCTAGTAAGAGGAGCATGTGAAGCAATCACTTCTGCCAGAAGCTGCTGAGATAATGACATTTAATTCATGAAATAATAAGGGAGAACTTGTGCAAACGTGAACCCAAGCACTGCATGTAAAGTGAAAGAAGGCAGACAACCCTATGAGAAAAATGACCAATCCAATATTTCAAAATTTTATCCTTCACAAGATCTTACCAGAAAAAAATCATGCATGAGAGTTAGCTGCTGATTTGTGTTCGATTGGTAAACATACATGCATGTAGTAGGTGATGTTTCTTGAGGTAGAACATGCAGTTTGTGGACCAGTTAGTTGTACTGCATGGGTTAGACCATCTTCCACAGTGCTTTGAATGCAAGGTTGGATCTGAATGACCTGACCCAGTCCCGATGCTCCTGGTAGCCTCCAGCTGATGCGGGAGGCATAGAGAAGCTCTGGCTGTAGATGCACCTATCTTTATTTCCTTGCTAAGAGGAAAAACACAAACGTGTTAGGTTGAATTTAACTTTATTTTCGTGTTACAACACAATACAATTCCTGACATATATATGGTAGTAGGATTTGACATAGATGATGGGTGAGCAAAACTTCACAGAAAATCCTGGCTCTGCAATCAGCTGAGCACATGGGTGTCACAACAGAAAACTCAAAATATACAAGTCCAAACGAGTGATCAGTTATGAATAAGAACTACTTTAACCAAGCACATGCAAGTGCTTAATTGATATTAAAATTTTAAAAAGTCCCAATTTCTATGTTAAGATGTCAAGATGATTTATATGAGGTCAAGTTCTCATGGATACCACACACCCAAACCTATGATTGTACTATAAAATGCAATCAAATACTTTTAAGCAAAGCACAAGTGAAATTGGATGATACAGATGGAGAGTCAGAAAAGTTGAGATAACAGATAATTGCAGTGTGGTGTTCCCCTACCTGATACCCACTGGTTTGATATGGTCTGTACTATCAACAAACAATCCTCTCTCTCTATCACACTGCTGCTCTAATCCCATCCTCTCCTGCACAGTAAGATATCTTGAAAGACCACTCCACCAAATCCACGTGTTGCTACAGTCTGTACTTACAACAACAAAGTCCTCCGTCTATATCACCTGCTACTCGATCCCATCCTCTCCTGCACAGTAAAATCATCAATGAAGACCTCTCTTGGGGTTCCAAGTGTCACAAGTGCAATCTTTTACTCAGAATTAAAGTGGTCATATGCAGTAGAAGCTAGTCTTGATTCACTGAATAAACATTCACAATGAAATTCAAGTTATCTTGGAACTGCTAGTCCCGATACCGAGAGAAAAGATGCAACTTGTATCATAGAGACTGCAGCTTTTGGGTTTGTCTGAAGGCAAGGAGAAAGACAAAGCACTCAACTAGGAAATGAAATGTTATCTCTGCCACTCTCACCTCCCACCAGTACATAAGGAAGTAACCTCATGCCTGTAAGCAGCCAATGCTACAGTATACCTCCTTCTCCCCTTCCTCCTACTTCAACTTATTACATTAGCAGCTCAACTTTAATCTCCCTCAGACAGACTGAATTTCTGGAAAAGATATACAAGTAACTATTGATTAACATGTCATCTATGAATATAAAAAAAGCCTAAGTTTACTATGAAACTGAGCAATTTATGGAGAAAGTTTTTTCTTCTTGAGTAACATTATCAAATGATCAACAATACTGCACAGAAACAAGCTATTTGTACAAATGATGATAACATTTCTTACAAGGAAAAACATTTAAACTATATTTGATAAATTTGATGGATGAAAGTTTCCAAGGATTCACAGAAATATGAAAGAGAGTAACTTTTTTACTTAAAAGAAAGATTTCTGAAAATCATTTTTAATTAAAGTGTGTCTGAAGCAGCATTAACAGTAAACTATTTAAAATGTCATCAAACTTCAAAGCGGTCATACTAAATATTTAGGCCCAAATTGTCCTGAGAAAAATTGGGAAATAATATAAGAATTCTTCCCACCTTTCAAAGACAATACTTAGATGCATAGCAATGTCCATGTTTGCTTGGATAAAAATTCCTTACAAACTTTCTTGATAAAAGACAAGCAGTAACTTTTGTTTGATTTTTACAAATATATCAAACTATGCAGTTAGGAAAAAAAGCAAGTGTAAAATTCACAGAGAAAAGCACATTGCAACACTCATGGTTACCATATGAATGAATGGACAGGATTTTCAGTTTTTGACTCAAACGAATTATCAAGGTCTTGAAAATGACATTCACCTTGAAGCATGAAGAGAAAGAAATAAAATTTCCATTCACATTTAATTTTCTTGCTCAAGAACTGAATATCAGTTGTATTCATGAACATTTTGATTAATTACATCAGTCTAGTATTACTACATATCACCTTTACCAAATTAGTGACAGTTTTACTTGACAAATTTGGATATCATTCTGAACTGATATCACTGGTGATAATTTCCTTTGGCCAGTGGTTGCTTCTTGACAAATCTATTTTGATATATTCAAAGATATCACAAACAGTTCAGAAATATACAGATTTATAATTGCAAAGAAATCAAGGAATCCCTGGGTATCATGGCTACCGACTTGCTTCTGGCAGCTACCTGGCAGTAGGGTGGGCTTCAGGCTACATGACACTATGTACAGAGAGGAGAAATTACACAGTTACACATGCTCCAGAGGCAAACCCCAAAAGAACTTTCATTTCCCACACAATGATTGACATGCATGACTGCCTGGCCAGGATTGAGGCAAGGATGGCTGGCTGGAAAGGAAGGCTGGACTCAAAGAGGCTGTCACACAGCGGTCCCGATGGCTGCAAAACCTACACATGACACTGACAAAACTACCATCACTGCCTCTCCTAACAAGAAGGGCAAAAGCCCATAGGACTCACATGCTTGACCTTGACCTTACTGACTTGACCTCATGACCTTGACCTTTATATGACCTTGACCTTCAGGTGACCTTCAAGGTCAAGGTCAAACAACTAAACCTACCAATGACATCATACACAAAGAAATGCTTTACACATTTTTCCTACCAAAATACATGTGACCTTGACCCAAGGTCAAGGTCATCCAAGGTCATGCAACACAAAGCTGTTAATTCAAGACATAGGAAGCACAATGGTGCTTATTGGCACTTTCTACCATGAGATATAGTCACTTTTAGTGGTTCACTACCCCATTTTGGTCACATTTCATAAGGGTCAAAGTGACCTTGACCTTGATGATATGTGACCAAATGTGTCTCATGATGAAAGTATAACAGTGCCCCACATAATTATTAAGTTTGAAACAGTTATCTTCCATAGTTCAGGGTCAAGGTCACTTCAAAATATGTATACAATCCAACTTTGAAGAGCTCCTGTGACCTTGACCTTGAAGCAAGGTCAACCAAACTGGTATCAAAAGATAGGGCTTGCTTTGACCTATATACCACTTGTAGCTAAGGTCGCCATTCTCAATAACGTGAGAGAAAATTGGGAAAATGTGAAAAATGACTGTTTTTGAGACCACATTTATGGCTCCTGTGACCTTGACCTTGAAGCAAGGTCAAGTCACTATGTATGTTTTTTGAGGCCTTGTCATCATACACCATCATGCCACATTTGGTGTTGATAGACTTAATAGTCTCCGAGAAAAATCCAACGTTTAAGTTTTTTACGCCCGGACGCCCGGACGGACGGACGGACGGACGACACGGCTGAGTACATAGACTCACTTTTGCTTTGCATGTGAGTCAAAAAGCCTCATGCTGGGTGGGCACAAACAGCTTTCCTTTCCATCTGAACTATCAACCCCCAGTGCCTTTGAAGTGAAAACGTTTTTCTGTTAGTTCCAGCAATTCCCAGTAGAGCACGAATTCCACATTTAATCTGCTTTTTAAAATAAATTATTTTTTATTCCATTATGATCAGAAATCGATAAAATTTCAATCATGATCATGCTAAGAAAAATACAATCATTTTTCTCTCTTTCTGCTACGGTTTTGACAGGAACAAGTGAAACTACTTTTGCTTCATGCAGTTTGTCTTTACAAAAAGGTATGTGTCATGTCCTCAGCTGAAAGATCACATGGTGGAGAACATGGCGGATCCATTTCAGCAACAACTCTGAAGGCATTCCATATTTAGGTTAGCTTGGTCTTTACAAGCATCCAGTCTTCAGAGGTCTTTTTTCACGTAAAATGAGATGTACTGTGGTATGGCTGTTGTTCAAGAAATACTCACAGAAAAACTTATTACAACTTAAATCACCAATATCTGACTTATTATTTTCACCTGAAACTACATTGTATAGACATAAAACATGGATTTTATTTCATTTACAAATTTAAAAAGAAGAGAATCTATTGTGTAATTATTTTGATGGTGGTGTTTCAATTCACTCAATTTAAAAAGAAGAAAAGAAAATCATTCTTTTTCAAAGCAGACTAAAGACATAATCTGTCCTTAAACAGACAGCTGCGTTCCATTTGACTGTGAAGTGGGGTTGTCAGAGGAAGGAAGTCAAGGCAATCAGTTTTCACTTGGGCATTCAGGGTTTGATGATAGGCATCGCCCTGAGCTGAGATACACACAGAGGAGTGGTCATTTAACATTTTTTTACAAGACAAAACCCTTTCTGTACACACATTTTGAACTGTGAGTGGAGATGGAGACTAATCATGTTTAAAAATATTCCGATTTGGTACAAATATTAGAACTGTTACTTTCTCCAAAGAGTCAAGGTTGACATCTCTATAATGTTCTAGCATCACACATTTCTATCGTGTATGTCATGTGCACCTAAATACAAGTAAACAGGGTTAATTGCATTCTCTTCAAGAGTGACCTCATGGGCAAAAATGAAAAGAAAAATGTAAAAAGCTCTGATATGAAATTATCTCACAGGTTTGTTTCAGTTACATTTCCTTCCTCTATTCACACTCCACATTAAAAAGTTGCAGCTATTTGTCAAATTCTTCTTTGCTTAGAAAAGTGTTCAACCAATACAAGGGGAGGGGGAGGGGGAGGGGGAGGGGGTGGGGGAGGGGGAGGGGGAGGGGGAGGGGGAGGGGGAGGGGGAGGGGGTGGGGGTCGGGTCACACTGTAATCCTACCCTCACCTTCTGATCAAAACATCTTTCCAAGCTTTTCAAGGCAAATCAAGACATTACCAGCACTTCAAGCTGTCTGCTGTGTCACACACAGAACACAAGCATTTACCACTGGAACAATACATGTACAGCAGCAATTGAACTACCAGTTCGACCATTCAAAGACAATCTCCTGTTGGCAACGGAGGTGAGCAGCCAGCCAGACACGCTGGCATGCCACCAGGGACATACAGAGGCTTTAATTCCATGAGGATGCAAGCTAGTAACCCTGGAAGTCGCTGGCCTCGGACTCCTCATCCCAATCGACCTTGGTGCAGTGAATGCCCTCCCTCAGGGCTGGCGTTCCCTTCCCCTTGCCTGGAAGTAGACAGGGAATGAACGGTCACCGTCTCCAGCCTGCTCCAGCAATGCACACAGTGTCCTTCACAACCACCGTGCTCTAGTAGAGCTTGAACTCTTTTGACAACAGGGGAATATAGAAGTGAGGTGGTGATTCCATGAGAAAACCAATGAGAGAGTAACCTAATGACGATTGTGCATTCAGGAGAGAGACAATCAGGCATGCACACACACACATACACACACACATCATCATCATCATCATCATCGTCATCATCATCACTGTAAGTGGTGTTGCTTTTGCTGTCATGTGCAGTCATTTTTCTTCTGAAACAAAATTGACTGATGGAACTTTAGAATACA